>JAWNNO010005888.1:0-79546 GCA_035044985.1 Lordiphosa fenestrarum | reverse complement strand
CCCACAAAAAGAAGTCTGGGGCAGTCAAATCTGGAGATCTGGGTGGCCAGTCAATATCGCCTCTTTTTGATACCGGCCTAAACAGTCACTTTTTGGTCGTGTAAACGTATTTCATGGATGCGGTGTGTATTTTCCATGCCCCATATGCGACAATTTTGCTTATTAACACCACCAGAAAGCGTGAAATGGGCCTCATCGGTCATCAAAATTTGTCAGCACAATTGAACGATTATTTTCGATGAACAGCGTCACTATTTCGGCACGTTGTTTTGGTGTGAAGCGTTCCATGGTCAAAATTGTACTAGATTGATGTTTCCAAAACATGTCTAACAAAAGCAATCGGTTGGTAAATGTCAAAGTTATTCAGTGTTGCCATACCGACACTTTATATGGCGCACCCTGTACTGTTTCTGTCGATTACTTCATAATTTTACACCTAGGAAGATCTACGGTGATATTCATTCACCTTAAGGTAGACTATCTCCATATTTAACTAAGACACTATTTTTATTTTTTTTTGTTTTCTATTCGTTCGTTTTTGTAGGTTCACTTCTCAAAGGAGCTTTGCATGAGAAGGATTTTTGATTGAAAAGGGTTTTTTGTACGAGAAGGATTCTTTGCATACCGACTTTCGTTGGACTTATGACTGCGCCAGTTACGTTCTGTCTCAGAATAAATAGTCAATCTATTCCAATTCTCATAAGAAACAGTTTAAATAATAATTTTTGTACTTATTTAGGGTATATAGGGTATATTCGTCACAGCGAAGCACTTAAATTTGGTATACAAGATACAAATATTTTTTAAATGAACCCAAGGGTACAGGGTATTTTATAGTCGGGGCACTCGACTTAAGCGCTGTTACTTATACTACCTTGTTCCCATTATAAATGAGATTAGGGGGATCATGAAGTTGTGCGAAAGTCTGTAACAGGGAGACGGAAACATATCCGATAGTATAAAGTATATACTATCTCTAGGCAGCGCGTCGATTTCCAAGACTAAATGAGATAGAGCCACAAATTTTAGCATGAATGTAGGTGTCTATCAAACGCAGAAGTTTTTAGATTTGAAAAATAGAGGAAAGTTCACTTCGGCTCGGCCGATGTTTGTATACCCTTGCAGCACTTTTTCAAAATAGTTTGAACAACTTTTTCACTGAAAACAAACAAGTTTTTCTCTTACTTTTCTGACTCTACTTCTTTATGACAGCTATACTATAAGAATGTCCGATTTAGACCAAACTTAGTAGAATCACGGAAAAGCATAGCAAAACTAAGAAAAACAAAGTTTGGAGGCGTTTTCTTTTAAAACAAAAAAGTTTTTTTTTTACTGAAACTTGTTTCTCGACCGATCATTCATATGGAAGCTATAACCTATAGTCATCCGATTTTGACAAAACTTTGAAGAATTGTGTGAAAGCTTATAAAATAAATATATTCAAATTTTAAAGAGGCTTACATTGAAAACCAAAAAGTTTTTTTCTACAAAGATTATTTTTCTTACCTTACTTTTCTTTGGCAGCTATACTATATAGTATCCCTATTTTCACCAAACTTGCAAGAATCATCTACAAGCATTAAAAACTAGTAAATACGGAGTTTGGAGACGTTGGCACTAAAAACAAAAAAGTGTTTCTCACTAGAACTAGTTTTTCGACCTATCGTTCCTATGGCAGCTATATGTTATAGTCATCCGATCAGGCCGGTTCCGAGAAATGTGCAACGTATTTGTACCAGAAGACTTCGTGCAAAGTTTGGTCGCTATAGCTTTAAAACTGACGCAGGAGATAGCATAGAAACCGACGGACAGACGGACATGGCTATATCGACTCAGGTCGTCGTGCTGATCAAGAATACATATACTTTATGTGGTTCGAAATGCTTCCTTCTATGTGTTACAAACATCTGGAAAAATTCAATATACCCTCTGCAAGGATATAAAAATCCCCTGTCCCCCCTTTAATCTGCAAAAAAACCAGAGCCACAATTTTCAAGTTAGAGTCTCGTGTTTCAATATGCATCAAGTGAGACCCAATATTTATCTATTCTGAAGAGTACAATCAGATTGGACAAGAAAAACACCTGAGTTATAAGCGGAAACAATTGTGCTTTTAGAAGCGGGCCACCGCACCGTCAGTTAGGGCGTGCGTGAGCGCGCTCGTGTGTTAATGAGTATGAAAACAAATACCGTATGTACTTTATGGTGCTCTTTTTCAAGGTCAAAATTGAAATTTACTAAGGGCGCCCCCTTAATCTATTCATTTTGCATTATAGATATTAAAATTTTTAACCAAAAAAAAAAAACATTTTTAATGGGGCGCAGAGGCCATAAAGTTTGCTCTAAAAATTACCCATACGCCCCGTAGTCTACATCGAATTTCCAATAATGAGATCTGTGCTACATGCGTCGAGCTGACAATTTTTGAAAGCCTGGCAAGCAATTTCGATTTTGATTTTAAAATTCCCAAATTACAAACAAAAATGGACAAGGAACCTCACGCATTCTTGGTGGGCGCTTTAAGTCCCGGTTGTGTCGAGTCAGTTGGGCTGCCTTGTAAAAGAGAAGTACTATCTGTGGTTTTATTTCACATCCGGATACGGATGTTGACACTAAAAGGAAGTGCGAATGTAGTTGCCCATCAACTGCACAATTTATGGACGGACGCTCAAGCCCCAGTCAAAAGCTTAAGACGTATCGTCCACGATATAGTTGGACTTTACCAAGAATATGCTGCGCTGAAAAAAAACATAAATAGAATAGGTGAGACATACAGAAGGCGGCAAGGAGATTTTGAAACCACTTTAGGCAATACCTTTCATATTGCCCCCGCCAGTGCTTCGGAAAAAGACCCAAAAACTCAAGAGGAAGAAGAAATGGAAAAACGAGTAAATTGTTTCATCTCGAGGCATAGCCTGAATTTTTTCAAGCGCATAGGGGTTTCGCCGGACTTTCTAAAAAACAATCCGCAGCGGTGGCACGAGGATGATCGCTTTATAAAAGGCAAAACACATCATCTCGGGCTTGCACGTAGTGAATGACGTAGCTGAACGTGCGGTGAAGACTATGGAAGATTATAGTGGCAAAATCACAGTTAACGAACATCAGCAGCAATGTGTGCTACAATGTGTAGAAAACCACAGAAATTCGTATCCAGACTGTCGAAAAAAAACACTTTTAAAGAGTATAATTAAAGACCTTTTTTCGAATTTATTTGTTTTTGGATTTTGTTGGTTGTTTTTTTTTTGTTGCTATGCTTGGTTCTGTTTTTTATTTGTATCCTACAACTTTTGGCGGAGAGGAAGATTTAATTCTAATTAAATATGTATATGTGGGATTTAATGTTTAGAAGGAATCAAGAATCTCGCCACAGGTTGGTTGCTATCTGATGCCAGAGAGTCCCAAGCGACAAGTTTCCCGCAGTTTTGTCTCCCTTAATTCAATGAGGCTTTTCTGGAAGCTTGTATCACTGTCATCAGGCACAGATTGGGAGCGGAACCACTTTTAAGGTTTCGTAACATCGGTGCGGTCTATATAGACATAGGACACACGAAACATCTTGTGCTGTCGCTCGCTATCCGAAAATAGGAAGTACATATTTCTACATATAGAGCAAACGATGGTGTGCGCTTGGGATTGGGGGAATGGATATCGAAAAGGTCTCAAACAATACAGATGAAGCAGGTGCCGGCTAGCATCGAAATGCTTTTTAGTAGCCAAATCCCAATACATGAGATGATTTGATCAGCGCAACATGTTAGTCCTCCACGAAGTGGTTTAAAGTCTTAAAAGTATGTTTATTTCTCCAGCTGCTTTTACTAATTAAGTTAGTGAGAATAAATCATTTTATTTGGTATCTTCCCCTATGCTTTGCACACTATGGTTTAAATCAGAGTAACCTTTTGAAAGCACGAAAACATTTTGTTTGAAGTCGACGCCAACTACAAAAATATATAAAGTTGAAAGGCAACACTGCGTATGAGTAATATCAAAAACTTTGGAGCCGCTGCGCGTCCACTAAATCATATCTTTTTGAACTTTTTTTTTTTCTCGCTAAATATACACCATAAACTATCGAATCGGGGGCGCCAGTATGATCATAATTTTTCCATACAAAAAAAGTGCGCCCTAGTGCACATATAAGCATCTGTAAGAGAGGAAGTGCGCCTACATTGTTAACTATGCCTTGGGCCAGCATATCATCGACTTCGACTTTCGGACATCCAATCAAAGCGTTGGAAATAAAAAGTTGGCAGAGAAGATGGACTGAGCAAACGCACAGTCTATTCTTTCCTAGTCTGTGCCAAGAGCTTATTTAATTTGTAACAGCGCTATAACAGTGCAAAGTTACTTGGAAACATTTATCGAAAGCAAAAAATCGGTAATCGTGTTAATAGCAGCAGCTTGACACACTCTGTTAAAATCTGCGGACTATCAACTTTTAACAGTGAAACTTTCGCTCGTCGACGGGACGCTTACTAAAAACGATAGCGTAAGTTAAGGTGTGAATAAGTCAGGTCAGGTGAATTAGTGTTGTATAGCCTCTCCCTATGTTAAATAACAGAGCATTAACTGTAATTTGAATATTTGAACATTATGTTCACAAACAGCGGATGCGGCTCAGTTAAGTATGCAACGTTTTATATAACCTTTATAACTCTGCCATTTATTATTCGATCTTTATGAAAGAGGTTGTAGATATTGTGCAAATACACTACACTGCAAAATATGAACTTGATATCGTCAAAACTGTTGGAGTTATTCGATATTTTTTATAAGCTAAGAACAAAATAGAAGACCAGTTGAATTTTAAAGGCAAAAAACTTTCCCCCTTCTGCTTGATTTTGGTGCCGACTCGGCTGTTGATGCTGATCAAGAATATATATACATAGTTAATGGGGTCGGAGATGCTTCCTTCTGCATGTTACATACATACTTCTGCACAAACTTAACATACTCTGTGTTCCTTTGGTACAGAGTATAAAAAATATAACTGTTACACGTGCACAGACGGATAATGCTAAATCGACTCGGTTGTTGATTCCGATCAAGAATATATATAGTTTATGTTCGGAGATGCTTCCTTCTGCCTGTTACATACATTTGCAAGACTTAAGTATACCCTTTTACTCTACTCGTAACGGGTATACAAATACCAAATCGGCACAAAACATATCAAATAGGAATAACATATGATGTAAGGCTAAGATGTGGATTGTAAAAGTAGTTTAGAATTTCATGTGACTTTGTTATCTGATCATCCGTTACGTTTTAATTTCAAATAGCTAAGATATTGTAAAGCACTAATAACTGCGCCTTTACCAACACTGTCTTATGAGTAACGACGCAAACATGAGCAGCGTCTCATTCATTAGCGACTCGTGATCAGTGTGGGCCAGATGCAACTTAAACTGGAAATAACTAAATTAAACTGTAATTAAACAGTAAATAAACTGTACATACATTATTAAGCAACTATACGTGGATGTGTATAAATTGAACGATAAAACGATGTGTCGATATACCGATAAAATATTGCCAGCCCTATTTTAAACCAATGATTTCATCATGGATCAAAATGGCGCTTAATGTTTTTGCGTTCAATTTGTTTTTTAAATAAATTCGTCATATATAATATTTTAAACCAGTAAATCGTATTTCGACACTTGTGTACAAGGAACTGCTAAGAGTAGTTTCGATAACTCATAAAGTTCTCAAAAATATCAAGTATTCGCAATTGTTTTGGTACACGGATTTTAGCCATTGAATGAAAACGAAAGTTTACACTAGTTTACAAATTAATAAAAATTTCGCGATCCCGGACATTTGGTGTGTAAAACCGTCCGCTGATTCCAAAAATCAGGTCCAATAATTTTTTGGCTGGGCCGTTTTCGAGAAATCGCGAAAAAGCTACTTTTTTCATTTTAAAAAAAGATACCTCTCTAAAAATGTGTATATCTTCAGTTTTAGCTTGTAGATTTTAAAATGGTCGGATACATTTGACAGAGAATTGAATGCCCTATTAATCATTCATACAACACATTTTAATCCGTTGGTAAACTTCGCGGCTATTAAGGTGTTAATCGGCAACTTTGCTTTAAATTTATCACTTCCAAGCTAAGTCTATTTGTATGAACTTTAAACCTTCAATTTCGTACTTAAGTGCCAATAACTTCTTTATTCTTCAACGGGTTCAACGGTGGCATTAGAATTGTAATGGATGTTTCTATGATGATCAGCGAAAAATTTAATTTTGGAGAATTATTTTCATGGAGAAAATTGCGATTGAAATCTAGCTTTTTTTCAAAAAGTGATAAATTTAAAGCAAAGTTGCCGACTAACACCTTAATAGCCGCGAAGTTTACCAACGGACTAAAATGTGATGTACTACTGTGAGCAAAAAGAAAGGTGTAAGGGTCAATTTAAACTTCGCGGGGCTAACAATTCGGGCAGGTTTTTTTTTTCTTGAGTTGGCAGGACTGTTGATGACATCTGTGCCAAATTTCATGTGAATGTCATTATCAGAAATATATTTACGCTTGTGTTTTCCAAACGACCAAGAGTGCATTTTTCGATTTTTACAATGTCTGAGCAGAGAAGTGCCATCAAATTTTGTTTGCGGAATGAAATTTCGGCTGCAGAAACGTTGAGGATGTTGCGGAAGGCCTTTGGTGATTCTACCATGTCACAAAAAAATGTTTATAAGTGGTACAAAGACTTCAAAGAGGGTCGAGAACGTGTGGATGACTTGGAGCGCTCCGGACGACCATCGACGTCAACAGATGACCAACACGTCAATGAAGTGGAGGAATTAGTGCGCAAAAATCGTCGGTTGACTGTTAGAGACCTTACTGATATGATCGGAATATCAGAAGGATCTGTGAAAACCATTTTGAAAGACCATTTGGGCCTACGAAAAGTCAAATCTCGTTTGGTACCGAAAGCTCTCAATTTTTTGCAAAAAAGTCATAAAAAATTCGACGCATATCGTTCCGCAACCACCGTATTCGCCTGATTTGGCTCCGTGTGACTTCTGGCTATTCCCAAAACTCAAGAGACCACTTCGGGGAACGCGTTTCGAGTCGATTGAGGAGATAAAAGCAAAATCGAAGAAAGCGTTGATGGCTATACCGGAAAGGGACTTTTGGCATGTTTCGAGGATTGGAAAAAACGTTGTCATAAGTGTATTTTATCGAGAGGGGATTACTTTAAAGGGGATGAAATTGATTAAGAAGAAGAAATAAAGATTTTTCATTTTTACAAACATATTCACCTTACTTTTTGCCCACAGTAGTATGAATGATTAACAGGGCATTCAATTCTCTGTCAAGTGTATCCGACCATTTTAAAATCCACAAGCCAAAACTGAAGTTATAACCATTTTTATAGAGGTACATTTTTTTACAATGAAAAAACTTGCTTTTTCGCAATTTCTCGAAAACGTCCCCGCCAAAAAATTATTGGTCTTGATTTTTGGAATCAGCGGAGGGTTTTACATATGAAATGACTGCCAAATGATCGGGATACAAAATGCTGTAAACTAGTGTTATTTAACAAACCGTTTCTTTAAATTTTTGGTCACTCAATAGCTACTAATCGTAGGACAACTTATTCGAAATGACCGCCCTGATCCTTCCAGCAACGTCGAAGTCTGTCTTGAAACCCATCGATCGCAGTGCGCATCTCATCCATTGGGAAAGTGTCCTCTGCTCGGACTCGAACCATCACATATGCCGGATGGCGATCTCTCTGAACTCTCGGAATGAGTATGGACGCTTATTTTGATGACACAGCATACAGATACACTCTATCATTCTGTTTGTTGAACGATTCCTCTATGGCTAAATTATCTGGTCGATTATTTCGATTTTGTTTCAGTGCTGTTGCGAGCAAGGGGCCGGTGTGTCTCTTGTATACTCACCCTAGTCACGTTTTAATTTATTCTATGGCTTTCAGTATCCTCAAGTAAGTTTTCAGTACGATAAATTGAGTGCAACATTCGAAATATTTATATAATATAATAATATATCGTAGCCGCATTTATGCAGTCCAACTACAACGATACGATTTTCAAGCGAGCCCCATTCCATGATAGCAAACAACTGACACCAGAAGCTTTTGATGGATATTTTACTGGGTTAGAGCCGGTTTTGAACCGGTTCAATAATGACTCAGAGCTATATATCAGAAGATAATTAAGCTAAGAACTTCAAAATTTTTCTGAAGTTTTTGGATCCGTATCTCAGAAGCTATTCAAGCAACGAACTTGAATTTGGCTTTTAGGTTTGGGTTATGGAGATGGATATTTTACTGATTCAAAACTGGTTTCGACCTGGTTCAAAAGTTATTCAGAGCCATGTCTCAGAAGATAGATTGGTAATATGGAGTTGGGTATTCTTGTGATTCAGAACCGGTTTTGAATCGGTTCAACAGTGAATCAGAGCCATATCTTAAAAGCTATTTAAGCTCCGATCTTTTAATTTGGTGAGTAGTAAGAGAAAAGCTAATACCAATCGAAAGGGTCGCCCCCGTACAGTTCCATCGCCAGTGGACTACGAACGAATATTCCAAATGATTACGGCGACTATGATTCAAATGCTAGAAACAAATGTGAACAATGCTAACCAGAGAATTAAAACAGATGTCGAGTGTTCGTTCGATAAGCTCGTTTACAGAAACGCATAGAAGTTCACAGTAGGGCTGCAAAACTATCGATAGTGGGTACATCGATAGTTTTTAACTTCGATGTTTCAAAACCTCGATGTTTTCCAAAAAAACATCGATATATCGTTAAAACATCGAAAATTTTTCAAATATTTTAGATTGCGGTAAATACCATATATCTTATGCTATATTAAGAAAAATATAGAAAAGGCAAACATTAATTTTGTTTGTGTAAAATAATGTTATTAATTTCTTAATAATAAACGAACAAAATTTATATTTTCATTTTTTTTTTAATTCAAAAAAACAAAAATTAGGTCTTCACAATTTAAAGCTTTTTTATTCAAATTTATTTCTTAATATTAAAAAAAACAAATATAAAGGCTCATTTCTTAAAATTAAAAAACAAAAATTATGTCTTCATAATTCAAATCTCACTCATTAATATTCATATCTTAAAATTGGAAGAACAAAAACAATTGCTTCATTAATTGGTTGAAGCGTCACCATGCAGTGGAGGGCTGCCAACTCAGCCACTTTGTGGCTAGAACTAGCCACTTTTTGAGCGGGTTAGCTTTTTTTTTCAAAATGATCTAGCCACTTCTAGCCATTTCGTTTATTTGCACTTTAGAACACAAATTTCGGTTTGATAATGCTGCGTTGAACCAAATTGACCTTTTTTTTTTTTTGCTTATTAATCAAATTTTGTCGTATTTCAACTAATAATAATTGTAAAAATGGACCCAAAAAATCTGGCAGCACTGATGCAGTGAAGCATCCGATATATCGATGTTCAATTTTTAACATCGATACATCGGACCATTTTGAAAACCTCGATACTATCGATAGTAACATCGATAGTTTTGCAGTCCTAGTTCACAGCCATCACTTTGGAAACCTCTCCAAACCATTGGTAGATCTCCATTTTTAAGTCCCGCAAAAGTTACTCACACTATTCAAAATTGGCATTTCAAATTTGATACCTCAGTTGTCGGCCTGAATGTAGAAAATTTTTTGTACCGTGTCAAAGTGCTTGTTCCGAACTAGTCCGTGTTGTTATTCGTAAAAGCTCTGGATTGGTGCTGGAGATACCGAAAACATAAAGAACATATTCAGTGGGAAGTTTTCTGCCAAGATCTTAGAAATGAGTACAAAGAACGTAGAACCAATTATGACCTATGTGACGCCAGGCGCCACAATCGAGGCCTTAATCATAAAATAAAATTAACATGGCGATAGGATCGCTCTTAATCCCAGATAAAGCCTTTCCTTGTGCGGCACCAACCACGATGGGAGTTGGGGGTCGGCCAGTTTTTCTGGCCACTAGTGTAGTTCGTACACACACAATAATAGACGGCAACGTGCGTGGAGAAGGTAAAGGAAAAAGAACGGTAAACGCTCGAAATCGAAATGCGTAGCGAGCGCTGAGTGGCGCCAGCCACAAAGCGAGCGACAAACGCGTGCCGGCAGAGTAGCGGTAAACTCTGAGCAGCGCCGCCAGACAAACCAAAGCAAAAGGCGCGAATAACTGGACAACGAAATGCGCGCTGACCGATAGAGGCAAAACGCACGTAGGCCATTCCCTCTCGTTCTCTCTTTTCGCACGAACGAACGGGGAAATTCGGGGCGCACACAGCAGCGGCGCCAGCCACTAGCAATACCACTGCGTAGTAAGTATTGCCTTCCCTTTCGCCCTCGCATTCCGGAGCACAGCGGCGTCGGCGCTGTCGCCACTGAAAACAGTTCGACACGCGCCGAAGCTGCGTCGTCGACAAAATATGAAAACGACAAGGGCATGAGTATGACAGGAGAGATATGGAGAAGTCACTTGATTTTGAGGAGCCAACAGACGCAGAAGTGTTTCTTTCTAAGTGACAGTGACAGTAAAAGAAATATAAGTACAGTGTAAGTGAGTTCCTGCAAGTGTGAGAACACGTTTATACTCCCAGGTAAACGCTGATTGATATCCTCGGTAAGGATTAATTCGTTTTACCCTCTGAGTAGAACTCGCAATTACCTATTTACCTACTGACCTCCAGATCCCGATTCCAGAATCTTTTCGCTAATTTTGTTACACGTGGGTACTAACCAGTTAATCTCTCAACAGCCTAGATTGTTCTACTTTCTTTCTTTGTTCTTTCGCTTCGCGTGGGTATTAACTAAGCGCCTAATTCTCTGCTTTTACCCCTTTTCTTCTAATTATTCATAATCTACGTGGGTATTAACCACGCGTCTAATCGGGATCCATTTCTCTGAGCGTCGGCCTGACACTCGTGGGCATTAACCACGCGTCTAATCGTGATTCATTTCGCTGAGCGTCAGTTTGACATATGTGGGCATTAACTACGTTTTCCGCCTATTCTTCACCACGTGTGAGCATCGGCCACGCCTCACGATTGCTTGCGTCATCCCACGAGACCACCGATTGAGTGTCTGCCTCCCGATTATATCCTCCACAGTGTCGATCTGTTATACGAGGGTATTCACCTCTCTTTCTCATATTCTCGAGGCACGTGGGCATTAACCACGTGTTCACACAGGTCAGGGAGCATCTTTCTTCCAGCTAGTGGTCTCTTGGAACCGATTGTGAGGCACATCGTCTGGAATTCGATGACCTAACCCTCTTTTGTATCGCTCGAGTATCTTTTGACATAAGAAATCGAGTTTTCGACCTGTCCGTAGACCATAGATATTCCCCGCACATGGCTCTTGAACTACGTGTGGCATATCGGCTCTACCTTGCATGTGACCATATTATATTCTCGGATTTACACCTCGTGAGTGCGATTAATCCAAGAAAGCCAGTGTTTCAAGTCCATCCTCAATTCGGGGTAGTAACCACGTGCGTCCCATCGGCTATGCGCCGCGTACTAGCTCTTACTCATCATACGTAACTACCTAAAGTTGTTCTTTTCGGCACACGGTTCTTAGTCGAAGGAGAACAGCTTCTCCTTCTTTCTTACCTTCTCCTACCTTTCTATCCTTGCGACGGGCATTAACCGTACACGCGCTTGTATTTTTCAATTGTTCTTCTTTCCAGCGGGTATTAACCGCGCCTACCCAGTCCTTCTCCTACCTTTCTTCTTTTCCAGCGGGTATTAACCGCTACCCCTTTTGTATTTCCTCTGGCTCCCCTTTCGAGCGGGTATTAAACGCGCCCACCCTGTCCTTCTCTTACCTTTCTTCTCTTTCCAGCGGGAATTAACCGCGCCCACCCTGTCCTTCTACTACCTTTCTACTCTTGAAGCGGGTATTAACCGCGACCCCTTTGTTATTTCCTCTTTCTTCCCTTTCCTGCGGGTATTAACCGCACCCACCCTGTCCTTCTACTACCTTTCTACTCTGGAAGCGGGTATTAACCGTGACCCCTTTTGTATTTCCTCTTGCTCCCCTTTCTCTAGGGCACCAGCTGTGTCTACCATATCTTTTTGCTCACCCGTTCCTATTCTCCCACTCGTCGTCAACGGTGGCTCCGACCCACCTACAGCGTCACCGTCACAATATAGACCCCTATCGTGAGGACTCGTCTGACCAGAGAAACAGTCAAACAAAACATAAATTCCTCGTGTACGTCCGGCGACAATCTACGTACACTGCCTCCTCCCCGTTGGCGTCCCCGCGATTTACAAATATTCTTGTAAATGACCTTCGGCCAGGCTGAGTAAACCACCCCGGCAGAAAACTTCGTTACACCTAAAAGAAAAAATCCGTCGTCGTCGAAGATTTTTATGATGCAATTATGAAACGTGTCGATCGATTGCCTGATCCTATTACAGATGACAAATTGTTCGAAATAATGAAAGGATAAATTCTTAATAAAAATAAGACTTGACGAGACAACGCCGAACTTGAGGACGAGTCGGAAAGTGAAATTAGTGAATCTAATTAATAGCTGCCGTTCAAATATTGAAATGTTGGAACTGCCAAAAGCATGGTCATTACTGGCAAGACTGTTTGGCAATAGGGACCATATTTTGTTATGGTTGTGGCGAACCGGAAATGTACAAGGGAAATTGTAAGAAGTGTGCTCAACATTGTAATATGTAACAGGTATAAATTTATACACCTGTAGGGAATTTATGGTCGACAACCGAGAACGGAGTTCGCGCTGGCTTCAACGGCTGAGGCTTGTCGGCAAAGGGGTGGGTTCTTTAAGGTTAACCGTAGCTTAAAGTGTTCCGAGGTTACATTCAATCATTAAAATTCGCGTACTATTTATATACAAGGGAACAGAAGAGCGAAAAGACTCAATAAACTAATAAAAATTAGAGACAGAAGTCGAGGGTCTAATTTTATCAGGACTAATTTTAAAAGTTTGCACCGATGTTGGAGTGCGAACGCCCACCCTACCTAGATCCTGTATTGCCATGGCAAAGAAAATTCATTTTTTCAGGATCCCTAAACTAGTCCTTGTTCGGCTAACCTATCTTAATTCGGTGATGCATGGTTGCAAAAATAACAATAGATTTAAGCTATCATGCAAATGTCGAAAATAACCCACAACACTTAATATTAATGTGTTTCTCACTGACGAAAACACAAAAATCAGAAAAATTTCTTTTTATAACTGTGATTTATTTTTTATACCCTGTTCCCATTGAAAATGGTAAAAGGGAGATCATGAAGTTGTGCGAATGTATGTAACAGGGAGAAGGAAAATTTTCCGACCCCATAAAGTATATATATTCTTGATCAGCATGAACAGCCGAGTCGATATAGCCATGTCCGTCTGTCCGTCCGTCCGTCTGTCCGTCCGTCCGTCTGTCTGTCTGTATGAACGCGTCGATCTCAGAGACTATAAGAGATAGATCCACACGACGAGGTAGTGCACGAAGGTAGATTTATGCTGTACGCAGATCAAGTTTGATTCAGATTTGGAAAATTCCCACCCGTCCCCCTTTTATCCCCAAAAAACCAAGACCTCCTCTAGAAATCCTAGACCTAAACAACCGTCAGATCCACAATTTTTAAGTTAGAGCCTCGTGGTTTAGTATGCATTAAGCTAGGCCCAATATCTATCTATTCTGAAAAGTACAATCAGATCGGACAAAAAACACCGGAGTTAAAAGCGAAACAGTTGAGCTGATAAGAGCACCCCCCCAGTTGTTGGCCAGGACTACTAAAATTGTTGCCTACATTTAGGATGACATTTTGTCACAAAAAAATAAATGAAACCAAATGAACAGAGTATTTTGTGGTCGGGAAACTCGACTGCCGCGCCCTTACTTGTTTGAGAAATGCTTTTGTGTTTTCTGTTGATTGTTAATTTTTGAGACATCAAATTATCTGTCCTTAAACGTAGGGTATATAATAAATAATAATATAGCAAAATAAGACATATAATATATGGACAGGCATATAGATATTTTATAAGACTAAATGAATATATTATAATTTAAAGGCAAAAATAATTATAGGACAAATATATGCATTGATTAAAGGCAATGTGAAATTTTAAACAAATATTTTGTAGTTGCAGTTGGGTTATCAAAAATATTTATGCTGCATGGCCAACAAAATAGAACTTCAAGTTCAAGGTCAGTAAAAGCTTGCGCAAAGAAAAAGCTTTCACTAGATCAACACAGACTTGAGAAAGAAAAACTTTTGTTCAAGTGATCTAGGTTGGCTTTAATAGAACATCAAATCAAATAAATGTATATATGTATGTATTTGTCAGGGGTGTTGCCGCTGGCATTATTTTCTTTAATTAGCATTATTAATTGGTAATGCTAATTGATAATGCATAATTTTCATTGGCATTAAATTTGTCAGTGCAAATTCAAATTTTTTAGTTGGCTTTTTAAATTAAGTTCCAATTAAAATATTTTAAATTGGCATTGAAATGAATCAATTCCAATTTGCAATCTTGAATTAGCATTGAAATAAAATAATTTCAATTCATTATTCTGAACTATCATTGAAATGAAATAATGTCAATTGATAATTTTGAATTGGCATTGAAAAGAAATAATGTAATTTTGAATTGGCATTGAAATGAAACAATTCCAGTTTGCAATTTTGAATTAGCATTGGAATAAAATAATTTCAATTCATTTTTCTGAACTAGCATTAAAATGAAATAATTTCAATTGATAATTTTAAATTGGCATTGAAATTAAATAATTTCAATTAATTATTCTGAGCTAGCGCCTTACTACTTATTGTAATTTAACTTTTGACCACTACTTTGTGAATTCACCCACTGTGCTGAGTCAGAGTGCCTCCAACTGCCACCATAGATTATTTTGGGAAGCCTCCCATCGAAAAGAATAGCAGGGGCCGGGACTTTGAACAAGAGGAATGCCACGCTTGGCATTAGTAATTAATAATTATAATTCAATTTTCACTGAAAATTTCAATGATAATTCAGATGCATGTATTTTGAATTGGTATTATTTCATTTCAATGCCAATTCAAAATGATCAATTGAAATTATATCATTTCAATGCTAATTCAAAATTATCAATTGACATTATTTCATTTCAATGCTAGTTCAGAAAAATGAATTGAAATTATTTCAATTTATTGCTAATTCAAAATTATCAATTGTACTTATTTTATTTTAATGACAATTCAGAATTGAAATTATTTTACTTCAATGCCAATTCAAAATTATCAATTGGCATTATTTTATTTCAATGCCAATTAAAAATTGTTAATTGAAATTACTTCAGTTGAATGCCAATTCAAAATACTTTAATCGGAATTGAAATTTATAATTTCAATTAAAAAGTTTTTGAATTATCATTTAAAATTTAATGCTAATTCAAAAATAATACTAATGCTTCTGGACCCAACCCTGGTATTTGTATACCACTTACAGCATCATCCCACGCAGAAGATCTTTCGTTGTTGTGTGTGCGTATGTTTTGGTTTTAACCTGTAATAGAAAGCTTTATCTTTTTTCACGACTAAAAGCTCTTGCCAAAAATATTAAACGAAATTGCGAGCAAAAAGTAAGGTGTAAGGGTCAATTTAAGCTTCGCGGGCCTAACAATTCGGGCTAGTTCTTTTTTTTTGAGTTGGCAGGACTGTTGATGACATCTGTGCCAAATTTCATGTGAATGTCATTATCAGAAATATATTTACGCTTGTGTTTTCCAAACAACCAAGAGTGCATTTTTCGATTTTTACAATGTCTGAGCAGAGAAGTGCCATCAAATTTTGTTTGCGGAATGAAATTTCGGCTGCGGAAACGTTGAGGATGTTGCGGAAGGCCTTTGGTGATTCTACCATGTCACAAAAAAATGTTTATAAGTGGTACAAAGACTTCAAAGAGGGTCGAGAACGTGTGGATGACTTGGAGCGCTCCGGACGACCATCGACGTCAACAGATGACCAACACGTCAATGAAGTGTAGGAATTAGTGCGCAAAAATGGTCGGTTGACTGTTAGAGACCTTACTGATATGATCGGAATATCAGAAGGATCTGTGATAACCATTTTGAAAGACCATTTGGGCCTACGAAAAGTCAAATCCCGTTTAGTACCGAAAGTTCTCAATTTCTTGCAAAAAAGTCATAAAAAATTCGACGCATATCGTTCCGCAACCATCGTATTCGCCTGATTTGGCTCCGTGTGACTTCTGGCTATTCCCAAAACTCAAGAGACCACTTCGGGGAACGCGTTTCTAGTCGATTGAGGAGATAAAAGCAAAATCGAAGAAAGCGCTGATGGCTATACCGAAAAGGGACTATTTGGCATGTTTCGAGGATTGGTAAAAACGTTGGCATAAGTGTATTTTATCGGGAGGGGATTACTTTGAAGGGGATGAAATTGATTTAGAAAAATAAATAAAGATTTTTCATTCTACAAACAAATTCACCTTACTTTGCCCAGACTAGTAGTTAATGATTTTAAATATTCACTAAGACCTTTTGCATTTTTTTGGGAATTGATTATAGTTAAATAGTTCGCTTATTTTTGCAAGTTAAATGATTCAGCTTCTGGTTCAATATCTTATTGCGACTGCATACACCACTTGCAACAATAAACAAATAAATTTAAAGCAAAAATTCAAAATGACAACAAAAAATAAAGCAAATAAGTTAAAGGCGGTAGATTAAAGAATTTTGATTCTCTAGGCCATTTAGCACAGCAAAAAAAAGACTTGATCTGCGTCTGCGACTGAGGTTAGGTTTGCCAGCCACTAAGAAAATTTCCACTCTAAAACCCACAAAGTATTTTAGATATGTTCCGAGCCACAATTTAGGCCAGTGAAAAATACTTCCGGAACGCTTTTTCCCAGCAATTTTTTGCAAGTTGGTTTGGGTGGGCAAGAAGCTTCTCAGAATATTTGAGCTTAAGTTCCTCTATTTCAGTTTCAACCAGTGGGATGCTGAGGTCGTTGTGGATACAATCATTGCGAATGTACCATGGCGCTTCGGTGATGGTTTTAAGGATTCTCGACTGTGATCTTTGGAGGATGTCAACGCTGCTCGCACAAGCATTTCCCCATAACTGCGAGCCATAGGTATAGACAGGCTTATGATGCTCTTGTACAGTAAGACTTTATATTCCAGCTTTAGAGGGGAACGGGAGTTAATTAGCCAATGAAGGCTGTTGGCCTTAAGCTTTATCTGAAGTTTTTTCGAGTCTATGTGTTTGCGCCATGTGAGCCTTCTATCGAGGTGTAAACCTAGGTATACAACATCGTATGATTGCGGGATCAAAGTCGCGCTTAGTGATAGCTGGGGACAGGTGCTTCTGTTGAGTGTGAACGTCACGTGTTTACACGTTTGCTCGTTGATATTAATACTCCTGTTGGCCAGCCACTCTTCCACGTCGGCTTGCCAAAAGTCTTGATGCGGTAATTGGACATCGTGATCTGCTTAATATTGCCGTATCATCCGTAAAAGTACTTATTATAAGTGGAGAGTCTGTTGGTATGCCGGTAGTGTATAGTACGTATAGGAAAGGACCAAGTACACTGCCCTGCGGTACTCCGGCTCCTATGGTGAACTCTTCTGCTGTTTACTCATTTTGACGAACTGTAAATACTCTGTTATTGACGTAACTTTTTTAGGACTTTGTGTGTATTTGGTGGAAGCATTGTCTTTATCGTGAATGTAAGACCGTCCAACCACACGCGGTCAAATGCTTGGGAACCATCTAGGAAAATAGCAAAGCAGTATTCGTGGTTTTCAAACGCAGTACGAATATCTGAAGTTATGCGGTCTACTTGCTCAATTGTCCCGTGCTTAGCTCGGAACCCAAATTGTTGTGAAGGAATGATATTTTGTGCATGGGAATCAATTTTACGGAGTAAGATCTTCTCAAAAAGTTTTGATAAGCAAGGTAGCGGACTAATGGGTCTATATGATGACGCTTGGGTTTTATCCTTTCCTGGTTTATGGATCATTATAATTGTGGACTTCTTCCATTGGGTTGGGAAGTATTCAGATCGTAGTACCGCATTGAAGAGATATATGTTATGGTAGGACTTGGAAGTTCCATAATCATTTCAGGCGCAATAAGATTATGTCCAGGCGCTTTTCTGGGTTGTAGATCTCCGATAGCATTTTTATACTCTGTACCGTAGGTGCATAGAGTATTATAAGTTTGTGCAAAAGTATGTAACATCCAGAAGGAAGCATCTCCTACCCCATAAAGTATATATATTCTTGATCAGCATCAACAGCCGAGTCGATATAGCCGTCTGTCTGTCCGTATGAACGCACAGATCTCAGAGATGGTAAGAGATAGAGGTTTGACGTGTATGGGAGATATGCTTCTTATGTCTGCAGGCAGATCAAGTTTATTTTCAATTTTGGCCACGCCCCCTCCCGCCCCCGCAATTTAGAAAAAACGTCATATCTCCCACAGTTTTGAAGATAGATGGCTTGTTCCTTCTGGACATATTTAGTTATTAGAATAACTTATCGATCCGCCAAAGGAATGAAGAAGATCGGATGAACGGTTTTCGAGTTATGATGAAAAGACAAAATTTCTTGGTACAGAGTATGTTATAGTCGGGCTTGACCGACTTTCTTTCTTGTTAATTTCAAGTAAATCAACTTTGATTGGGTCAGTTTGTGCGGCGATGGGAACCAATGGAAGTGCATAGCCATTAGTTGGTGGATTCGGCTGGAAGACATTTCTAAGGTGAAGTGAAAAGACATTTGCCTTCTCTTCGTCACTGCGGGCCCAACTTCCACTCTGGTCCCTTAAAGGCGTGTCTACCTTTGCAAGTGGCTTTATGCTTGCATGTCCATAGGGGAAGATTGGTGCTTGTAGGCGATAGTTTTCCTATTTAACAGCTATGGGCCAGCTGCTCTTCCGCTTCGAGTGATTAGCGAAGTAAGCGTTCCGCAAGTCTCAGACGATTTTTTGAAGCAGGCGACCTATGGTGCTGCCATTCTCTTCTTGCACGCCTCTTTTCAGACGCCAGTCGGTCTTGATTTAGTTAATACAAACCATAGTGCCCATTCAGATGAGAAAAAAAGAAGAAGAAAATTGAATTTGTGATCAGCCATCTCGCAAAGAAAAATTAAAGTTGAACTTATTTAGCCGTATTGGGAATTGGCACCACAGTAAAAGAATTTGTACGACTTTCCCCCTGGTTGAATCAATTTTTGGCGGCTCAAACGGGGTGATCAGCAGGTTAAGTACGGCCAGCTAATAAGGCCAAATTTTTAATTCACCTTCGCGTTTCAAAATACGATTATACTCACTACGCAAGTAGGAACAATTGTATGAAAACATTTATTCTTTATATTATGTTTCACTTTCACTACTTTTGAACTGCACATAAAATTGGTACTTTTTTCGTAATCGATGTTTGAGATCGCTCCACTATTCGCTTTGAGATTCAAAAAGAGAAAGAACGAGGGTCGGCCCAGTTTTCCGGAAATCGCTTTTCACTTTATTCGGCCTTTCATCATTTGATTGGCAACTTTCGAATAAACAGCTGACTAAACCGACATTCGCATTGCCAATTAAGGTGACGAAATGCCAACCATGGGTGGAGTTGCGTGAAAGCTCGGATTGGTGCATTAGGAAAAAATATCTCATAGTTTTAGGCTTGCGAACTACACACCCTCCTGCCAAAATCACACTTTGGTGTTAAAAACAGGACAATTTCTGGTACCCCAAAACAGTGGAAAATATCCTCCTCCATGAAGCGAATAACTGCGTCGGCTGTGAATTTCTACGGTCCCAAGAAGTCTACAAATAGTTTTTGAAAGACTCGTTGTGTCTCTTTTAAGGATGTCGAAAAGTTTGGTTGGGGTGTTTGCTACATTTGCAAATAGCACAACCATTTATAAATGCTTTCACATCGTTCACTAAGTTGGGCCAACAGTAATAACGACGGATTCGCTCCAACGTTTTATTTATGACACTGTGAGAAGCTAAAGGATGTTCATGACTCTGTTATAAAACATCAGAGACAAGTTCTCTTGGTACCCACAGCTTCCAACACAAATCATCGGCAATTTGCCCTCCTTTCGCTCTGCGCGACGATAAATGTAGTTGTCAATGACTTTAATATGGGGCACCTGGGATTTATTACTCAGTATTTTGTTTTTAAGTTCTGAGTAATCAGTCGAGTTAAAATGTTCTGACTGTAGGTCAATAAGACTTTCTATGCTGAATGAGTATAAATCTTCCGTATGTACAGGCGAAAGTGCATCCGGGACAACATTGTGACAGCATTTACGGTGATAAATTTTGAAAGACAATGCCTGTAATTTCAGAGCCCAATTGGCTAATCTGGAGCTTAAGTCAGACTGCGACATATGCCATTTTAAGGAAGCATGGTCTGTATGAATGGAAAAGTCATGTCCTTCAATATACGCTCGAAATTTCTTCACACTCATATAATTAAAAGATGTTACAAAAAAAAAAAAACTTTCTAAAAAGCTGGAACCCGAAATGTTAGCATTTATCTGAAGTTTTTCGAGTCTATGTGTTTGCGCCATGTGAGCCTTCTATCGAGGTGTAAACCTAGGTATACAACATCGTATGATTGCGGGATCAAAGTCGCGCTTAGTGATAGCTGGGGACAGGTGCTTCTGTTGAGTGTGAACGTCACGTGTTTACACGTTTGCTCGTTGATATTAATACTCCTGTTGGCCAGCCACTCTTCCACGTCGGCTTGCCAAAAGTCTTGATGCGGTAATTGGACATCGTGATCTGCTTAATATTGCCGTATCATCCGTAAAAGTACTTATTATAAGTGGAGAGTCTGTTGGTATGCCGGTAGTGTATAGTACGTATAGGAAAGGACCAAGTACACTGCCCTGCGGTACTCCGGCTCCTATGGTGAACTCTTCTGCTGTTTACTCATTTTGACGAACTGTAAATACTCTGTTATTGACGTAACTTTTTTAGGACTTTGTGTGTATTTGGTGGAAGCATTGTCTTTATCTTGAATGTAAGACCGTCCAACCACACGCGGTCAAATGCTTGGGAACCATCTAGGAAAATAGCAAAGCAGTATTCGTGGTTTTCAAACGCAGTACGAATATCTGAAGTTATGCGGTCTACTTGCTCAATTGTCCCGTGCTTAGCCCGGAACCCAAATTGTTGTGAAGGAATGATATTTTGTGCATGGGAATCAATTTTACGGAGTAAGATCTTCTCAAAAAGTTTTGATAAGCAAGGTAGCGGACTAATGGGTCTATATGATGACGCTTGGGTTTTATCCTTTCATGGTTTATGGATCATTATAATTGTGGACTTCTTCCATTGGGTTGGGAAGTATTCAGATCGTAGTACCGCATTGAAGAGATATATGTTATGGTAGGACTTGGAAGTTCCATAATCATTTCAGGCGCAATAAGATTATGTCCAGGCGCTTTTCTGGGTTGTAGATCTCCGATAGCATTTTTATACTCTGTACCGTAGGTACATAGAGTATTATAAGTTTGTGCAAAAGTATGTAACATCCAGAAGGAAGCATCTCCGACCCCATAAAGTATATATATTCTTGATCAGCATCAACAGCCGAGTCGATATAGCCATGCCCGTCTGTCCGTCTGTCTGTCCGTATGAACGCACAGATCTCAGAGATGGTAAGAGATAGAGGTTTGACGTGTATGGGAGATATGCTTCTTATGTCTGCAGGCAGATCAAGTTTATTTTCAATTTTGGCCACGCCCCCTCCCGCCCCCGCAATTTAGAAAAAACGTCATATCTCCCACAGTTTTGAAGATAGATGGCTTGTTCCTTCTGGACATATTTAGTTATTAGAATAACTTATCGATCCGCCAAAGGAATGAAGAAGATCGGATGAACGGTTTTCGAGTTATGATGAAAAGACAAAATTTCTTGGTACAGAGTATGTTATAGTCGGGCTTGACCGACTTTCTTTCTTGTTAATTTCAAGTAAATCAACTTTGATTGGGTCAGTTTGTGCGGCGATGGGAACCAATGGAAGTGCATAGCCATTAGTTGGTGGATTCGGCTGGAAGACATTTCTAAGGTGAAGTGAAAAGACATTTGCCTTCTCTTCGTCACTGCGGGCCCAACTTCCACTCTGGTCCCTTAAAGGCGTGTCTACCTTTGCAAGTGGCTTTATGCTTGCATGTCCATAGGGGAAGATTGGAGCTTGTAGGCGATAGTTTTCCTATTTAACAGCTATGGGCCAGCTGCTCTTCCGCTTCGAGTGATTAGCGAAGTAAGCGTTCCGCAAGTCTCAGACGATTTTTTGAAGCAGGCGACCTATGGTGCTGCCATTCTCTTCTTGCACGCCTCTTTTCAGACGCCAGTCGGTCTTGATTTAGTTAATACAAACCATAGTGCCCATTCAGATAGAAAAAAAGAAGAAGAAAATTGAATTTGTGATCAGCCATCTCGCAAAGAAAAATTAAAGTTGAACTTATTTAGCCGTATTGGGAATTGGCACCACAGTAAAAGAATTTGTACGACTTTCCCCCTGGTTGAATCAATTTTTGGCGGCTCAAACGGGGTGATCAGCAGGTTAAGTACGGCCAGCTAATAAGGCCAAATTTTTAATTCACATTCGCGTTTCAAAATACGATTATACTTACTACGCAAGTAGGAACAATTGTATGAAAACATTTATTCTTTATATTATGTTTCACTTTCACTACTTTTGAACTGCACATAAAATTGGTACTTTTTTCGTAATCGATGTTTGAGATCGCTCCACTATTCGCTTTGAGATTCAAAAAGAGAAAGAACGAGGGTCGGCCCAGTTTTCCGGAAATCGCTTTTCACTTTATTCGGCCTTTCATCATTTGATTGGCAACTTTCGAATAAACAGCTGACTAAACCGACATTCGCATTGCCAATTAAGGTGACGAAATGCCAACCATGGGTGGAGTTGCGTGAAAGCTCGGATTGGTGCATTAGGAAAAAATATCTCATAGTTTTAGGCTTGCGAACTACACACCCTCCTGCCAAAATCACACTTTGGTGTTAAAAACAGGACAATTTCTGGTACCCCAAAACAGTGGAAAATATCCTCCTCCATGAAGCGAATAACTGCGTCGGCTGTGAATTTCTACGGTCCCAAGAAGTCTACAAATAGTTTTTGAAAGACTCGTTGTGTCTCTTTTAAGGATGTCGAAAAGTTTGGTTGGGGTGTTTGCTACATTTGCAAATAGCACAACCATTTATAAATGCTTTCACATCGTTCACTAAGTTGGGCCAACAGTAATAACGACGGATTCGCTCCAACGTTTTATTTATGACACTGTGAGAAGCTAAAGGATGTTCATGACTCTGTTATAAAACATCAGAGACAAGTTCTCTTGGTACCCACAGCTTCCAACACAAATCATCGGCAATTTGCCCTCCTTTCGCTCTGCGCGACGATAAATGTAGTTGTCAATGACTTTAATATGGGGCACCTGGGATTTATTACTCAGTATTTTGTTTTTAAGTTCTAAGTAATCAGTCGAGTTAAAATGTTCTGACTGTAGGTCAATAAGACTTTCTATGCTGAATGAGTATAAATCTTCCGTATGTACAGGCGAAAGTGCATCCGGGACAACATTGTGACAGCATTTGCGGTGATAAATTTTGAAAGACAATGCCTGTAATTTCAGAGCCCACTTAGCTAATCTGGAGCTTAAGTCAGACTGCGACATATGCCATTTTAAGGAAGCATGGTCTGTATGAATGGAAAAGTCATGTCCTTCAATATACGCTCGAAATATCTTCACACTCATATAATTAAAAGAAGTTAAAAAAAAAAAAAAACTTTCTAAAAAGCTGGAACCCGAAATGTTAGCATTTGGGTACTGGCGCTTTAATCAGCAGATTAAAGACGTCACACGATAAGATGTCAATGTCATCATGCAAAAAATTAACATCGCAAATTTTTTCAATAGTTCGACGTGAAGTCTGTCAGTTCTGCAAAAACCGCTCCGGTTCCTTCAATGTGTAGAGGATATTGTGTATCCGGAAGCGGTAAATCTTCATGTTCTATGTGTTCGAGCAAATGGTCATAGTGCTGAGCCAGTAGGCCTACGAGCAGTCTACTGTCTCTTCTTTGGAGCTGAAGCAGATAGTGCATGAGTATTTGTATTTTCCCAGCGGCGCACAGCTAAATGTGTTCTGTCAATATTATGCATTACGCCTGACGGAAAAGTAATGAACTACAACTGTTGCTTTTCTATAAAAGGATAGTAAACAGATTGCGAACCATCCGCATTACAATTTTTAAAAAGCAAGAAACATTTGTAATGGGAATCCGATGACATTTCGGCTCTAGCATACATTTTTTATTAGTAGTAATGCAGGATGTGCGAACCCATATTTATTTGGTCTACTACCGTCTACAAAGCGGCCATGCATATGGCAAAGTAAACCAGACTTTGAGGGATTATTTACTTCATAATGAAGGCATAGTAATGAACGAGTAATTTATTATGTAATGTTGATATGCACCGCTGGGTTGTCTTGCACTTAATTTTAGAGATTCTGCATCCGGTTTTATACTTGGCTGTCCTCGTAAATATTTATTTTGTTGTTTGGACCGTGAATTTCTGCCATCTCAGCTGCTTTCCTTATTGCGAGGACTTCCGCAAGGAATATGGTGCAGTGGTTTGGCAGTTTGTAAGAGACCTTTATTTGTGGCTCTGCACAGTATACGGCGGCTCCGACTCCTAGGTCCATCTTTGTGCCTTCTGTAAAGAACTGCGTTGTTTCTTGGGCCAGTCCTGTACGCCGGTCTGCTGGTCCCAATAGTGCAGATGTGCTGAGTGTTGTGTTGAGTTCATTTTTGGAATAATGTAGTCTGTGCTAAAATAGATCTTTTTACCAACCATGCTGTGTCCATAGTGTGTAGCGCCATAGTGCCTGCCGCACATAGACGTTGAGCAGTCTTTTGTGCAAGAAGGCGAGCATGGATGACCAGAGGGTTGACAGCTAAGATGTGGATTTCTCCGTGGCTTGCCACCAAATAAGTCTACTATGTAGCAGTATCGGTCGTATTACTGAAACGAAGATCCAATGCACCATACTAGGTGATAGGCTCCAAGAGTTACTCAGCATCTTCTGGGACGCGTAGAGTGCATTGATCGCCTTCTTTACTCTTTCTTCCACATTCGGTTTCCATGAGAGTTTACTATTGATTACTACTCCAAGGTATTTAACGTTCTTCTTTGGCGTTAGTGATATTTCATTTATCTTTGGTGGAGTGCATTGCGGTACCTTGTATCTCTTGGTAAAGAGAATGAGATCCGTCTTCTCAGCATTAATACTAAGTCCGGCTTCGGCATCGGCATATGCGGTTATCTGGGGTGCTTTCCTGCGGAATTTCATTAGTAGTTCGTTAACTCCATAGTAATTACTCTACTTTGAGGCGTGCCGTCGTGTGCCTCCTTCGTCATGGTTGTGGTACCCCACTCGGCTTGTACTCTTTGGCAGCTCAGCAGGTTGTATATCTACGAGTCCAAAGCATTGTGTATTGATCCAGCTCTTAGGCTGCGCTTTATCGCCGCCGTGGAGACGTTGATGAATGCACCAGATAATCAAGGCATGCTTTCAAGGCATACTCTTGTTAATACAGTGGTTTCTCGATGGTGGCTACTAGGGAGTGTAGCGCTGTTTCCACCGATTTCCCTTTCGTATATGCGTGATGGTTGTTCTCCAAGGTCAGGTTCATGCCTTCTCTTATGTGGAGGTTTAGTAGTTTTTCCATTGTTCTAAGCAGGAATGAAGTGAGGCTAATGGGCCTGTAGTCTTTTGGCTGCACATGACTGCATTTTTGGCTTTGGGTAGAAACACAACACGTGCTGTCCTCCAGGCGACAGGTATATAACCCTTCCCCAGGCAGGCTTCAAAAACGGACTGTAGCCATGGTGCGACTACACCTTTGGTAGTTTTTAGCATGGCGGGAGTTATGCCATCCAGTTTTAATGAGCTTACGAAAAAATTACCTTGGGTTTTTCCGAAATATCCGTATTGTTTTTCAATCGAATCTGTTATGCTGCGATACCAGGCCACTTCTCATCGTGAATGGCACAAACTATAATTTCGCCCACAAAACCCCGGCGCCACTGCTGAGTACGATAAAATTGATTTTGTTCTATCGCCATTAACCTAAGTGTTATGGTTTTATGTTTAGATACAGAGTTTATTGTGAATAGTAATGCATAGTTTAATGTGCACGAGTACAAAGTTAAGTGAGAGCGGCGAGGCAAGCGTCTTCTCTTGACGGCGGCAGACGGACAACTGATATCGATATCGATAGGTTGAATGGTGGCCAGATGGGCCGGCTGGTAGTGCGTTGCCAGATGAATTTACAACACTTCCCCTCAGATGGCACCGTACTAGTTGATTTTTCGCATACCCATGGCATGTATGCAGGACTCGTGCTTCGATGTTGATAGTCCTTTGGTTAGGACATCTGCCGGCATCTCGGTTGTCGGCAAGTACTTCACACACACATCACGATTTTCGACAAGGTTTCTTATAAAATGGTGACGGATGTCGATGTGCTTTGTTCGCTTATGGAACACGGGGTTCTTTGTGAGTTGACCAGGACCTTGATTGTCATTGTATATCACGGTAGTATGAAGTGGACCCACGATCTCTCGCAAAAAAACTTCTAAGGTGGACACCTTCTTTCGAGGATTCGGACAGGGCCATGTACTTGACAATGCTACAGTTCGCTGTTTTCGGCATTCCCATGATATTGCCGCATTTGCCAATTTGAATGCAAAGCCTGTAACAGATCTACGATCAATATTAACAGCCCAGTCGGCATCGGCATAGCCAACCAGGTCTTCTCCACAGCGACTGTACACCAAACCATGGATTAGTGTGCCCTTCAGATATCGCAGCACCCTTTTAGCTGCAATCCAGTGTTGTTTCCCATAATTTGCGTTGTATTGGCTCAGCAGACTTACTGCATGTGCAATATCGGGTCGTGTAGATACTGCCAGCCACATCAACGCACCGACCAAGCTTTGGTAGGGAATGTTTGAAGCTTCTTCCTTTTCCTCCTCAGTTTTCGGACACATTTCGGTTGCTAGCTTCTCACTCGTGTTCAATGGCGTGTTGACTGGTTTGCAATTTTCCATGTTGAATTGCTTCAGGACGTCTTTTATGTACTTCGGCTGACCCATTGAGAACTCATTCTTTTCTTTGTTTTGATGAAACTCAATCCCTAAACAGTAGCCTAATTTCCCTAAATACTTCATTTCAAAATAACGGGACAGTTCGGATTTTAGTTGGCTTAGCGTTTGGTCGTCATTTGATGCAACAATGAGGTCATCTACATACAGTGATCCGATAATGATCCCATTTCCCTGCCTTTTGATGTACAAACACGGGTCGGCCGAATGCGGCTTTAGGTCCATTTCTTTAAGCTTATGATCGAGCTTCTTGTACCATTGGCGCCCACTCTACTTTAAGCCATAAAGAGCCTTCTTTAGTTTGCAAACTTTATCTTGGGAGTACTTCTGCTTTTCTTTGCCAATTAATAATTTCTGAAACTCTGGAGGGACGCTGATATAGAGTTCTTCTTCGATATCTCCGTTCAGATAAGCGCTGTTGAAATCCAACTGATGTACGTCTAGGCCCAATTCAACAGCAATTGCAATCAAGGCTCGAATAGATCCAATTCGAGCCACTGGAGAGAACGTTTCATTGTAGTCAATGCCCTCTCGCTGCGTGAAACCTTTTGCTACTAGGTGCGCTTTACGGCAATCTACTTCACCGTTTGGCCTGTATTTTGTTCGGAGAACCCATTTGGTTTCGATTACTTTCTGCTTCCCTTGACGATGCACAATTTCCCAAGTTTTATTTTTCTGTAATGCTCTGTATTTCTTCATCAGGGCTTCCTTCCATTCCGAAGCATTCGGGCCTGCCAGAGCCTCATTCGCAGTGAGCTCGCTGCTGGCCAATACAAGTTGCGTAGTCTCGTAAAATTCGTCTTCGGACTCGGATCCAGGTTCGACTTCGGGACTAGCTTGCTCGTTTGGTGCTGCAACAATTTGATTGTAAATTAACTTAGGTCGTCCTGAGTGTTTACCTGAGTGCAGTTTTCTCGGTCTTTCTGGTCCACGATTCATGGGCACTTGCTCGTCAGCTTCTTCGGTGGGATCTTCTGGATTTTCGCTTTGATGATCATCGATTTGTTGATCCCCCGGTGCATACTCAGCATCGATGACATCTTCTAGTTTGGCAAACTCTTCAAATCTGTATTCATTTCCAAACAGATTTGTAAACACCACATCACGACTCTTCAGTACGGTTTTAGCCTCCGGGGTCATACAGCCTGTATGCCTTAGCGTCGCTGCAGTATCCGATAAATACACATCTCTTGGATTTTGGGCTAAACTTACTCTTTGATCGTTTATCGAGCGCATACACAATTTGCCCGAAAGTACGCAAATGCTTGACCGTTGGAATGCGATTATTCCACAATTTAAATGGTGTTTCGCCACACAGGCTTCTGGATGGGCATCTGTTTCTTAGATAGTTGGCCGTGTTGACGGCTTCTGCCCTGTAACTCGGTGGTAGTGCTGCATGTAACATCATACTTCTGAATACTCGTGCTTAATACCTGCGTCAGTCAAGTAATTCTTAAGCTCATTACTTGTGTATTCAGTACCGTTGTCTGATCTAAGCGTTTTAAGTTTCTTTCCAGTTAGCAGTTCCACGTTATTTTTGTACTCTTTGAATTTTTGGAAAACTTCAGATTTGCTTTTCAGAGTGTAAAGCTCACACCACCTCGAATGGTCGTCTACGAAAGTCAAAAAGTATCTGCTCTGTCCATTGCTTCTAACACGCATTGGACCACATACGTCGCTGTGCACCAAATTCAGTACTTCCTTGATCTGGAGTTTGAGGCCAGGAACGGCTTCTGGGACTGCTTCCCCTTGATGCATAATTCGCAAATTGGCAGGTCTTCGTTTAAATTTCCACCTATTCCCTGGATTCTACCCTTTGTACTACCTCTTTTAAGTCCTTCTCATTAAGGTGGCCAAAACGCTCATGCCTCTCTTTAATACTGTTTTGCCTACTGACGGCAACCTGGCTGCTTTCGCCTACTTCTTCTATGTAGTACAGATCCAACTTACGACGGGCCGTAAAAACAGTTTGACCATTTGATGCTCTAATTGCTTTCGCACCGCCTTTCTCAAACAATATGTTGTAGCCATGATCACATATCTTTGATACTGACAAAAGATTTTCTTAAAATCTGGTACATACAAGGTGTTCTTTAGACTTGCAGAAAACTTGTTGTTTGGTTGACTCGCCGTTTGCTAGCTTTACTTGGGGACATTTTGCTGCACCTACGTGGTCGAATTTCTCTTTCTGTGAGCACGTATGGGATGTCGCTCCAGAATCCAAACACCAACCTTTGTACTCATTACTGATCGAATTTGCTGCTTCAACAAATATGCTGTTATTAGGGTTGTTCTCCCTTTTATCGTTCTTCTGGTTCTTCTGTCTACAATCAGCTGCCTTGTGACCGATCTTACCACAAGTGTTGAACTTAAATTTCTGGTTTGTTGCATTTTTATTTTGGCTCTTTTTATGTGCCAACAATGACCCCGGCGCCGGCGTCGATTCACTTTTGTTTCTATTTCGCGCCTCATATTCATCTAACAACTTTATTTTGAGTGCGTCGGGCGTTATCAATTTGTCCTGTGTTTCAATGGCAATACGAAACGGCTCGTATTCCTCAGGCACACTATACAACAACAGGATCACCAACAAATCGTTTATGTCTACCAGTTCCACTTCATTTATTTTGTCCACAATGTCAAAAAACTTATCAATGTGATTTCTCATATCACCACCTGGTTTCAATTTCAATAGAATCAATGATTTCAGTAGAGCAGCTTTACGAGCTGGCCCTGAGGACTGGTATGCAACTTTTTCCACATTTCGTTTGAGGTTTCGCAGTTTTTGATTTGTTTTAATTCCGTGGTTGACATGGCTAAAATTATGTCCGATTTTGCCTTTCCGTCTGCGATCAACCACTGTTCATTATTTTCTTCCGGTTTTACACATATACCGTTCACATATTTCCACGAATCGTTTTTTATTAACAGCGCTTGCATTTGTATCTTCCAAGTGTCAAAATTGTCTTTGCCCAAAGGCTCTATAACTTCAATTTCTTTGCACTTTTCGTTGTTTTGTTGTTGCGCTACACAAGCACTAACAAGAAGCTACACAAGCAACAACCAAGGCGAACGAGCGCGCGACCAAAAAACAGTTATGTTGCTACACAAGCAACAACCAGGGCTACACAAGCACCAACATGCGCGGCTCCGACGAACGAGCGCGCTGCCAAAGAACAGTTATTGTTGCTACACAAGCAACAACGAGGGCTACACAAGCACCAATTCACGTGGCCAAAGATCAGTTTTTCTGCTACGAAAGCAATAGTCAGAGCTACACAAGCACTAAAACACGCGTCTCTGACGAACGAGCGCGCTGTTTTTCTGCTAATGCTATGTCGCCACACAGGCAACCACTGTACAGTTTCTCTATTAATGTTGCGTCGCCACACAGGCAACCAATGTACAGTTTCGCAGCTTTTCACACACAATTTCACAACGATGTGTTGTCTTGCATCGCCCACTAAATGTTTTCTTAACTTTCCGGATTTACTTATTCACTTGCGCACTGGGATCGTGTTGAGGCCATAACCTGTTGGGGTTTTATGTTTAGATACAGAGTTTATTGTGAATAGTTATACATAGTTTAATGTGCACGAGTACAAAGTTAAGTGAGAGCGGCGAGGCAAGCGTCTTCTCTTGACGGCGGCAGACGGACAACTGATATCGACATCGATAGGTTGAATGGTGGCCAGATGGGCGGGCTGGTAGTGCGTTGCCAGATGAATTTACAACACTAAGCGACTATCGCAATATTATTTTACCAGGCAAAAAGTTAGTGGCCGTGTAACATTTTTGCATCAACGGTAAATTTCGTACAAATGGAACATACGATAAACATAATGAGATCAAAAAAAAAAAACTGCACCAAAAACACCGTGTTATCAGCGCGGAACCAAGCCGAATTGTATGTATGTACTAGTTCTGGTGAGGGCTGGTGAGTACCGAAACTTATGATTCGATAAAAGATTCTGTTTAAGCTCTACTTTATTTCTGTATTAGGTTCCGAATTGGATTATTTATTTTTATTTCGTTATACTGGTATGTACCGGTAAGATTTAAAGAAAGGGCGTTCATTATTTTGCCAACTCTTAAGGCTTTACCCTTTTGGGGTATTGTAGCGTTGAAGAAACTTTTGGTTTTCTTAAATATGCTAAAATTAAGACAAACTAGTTAAAATGTCGATCTTTACCAATCCTTTGGCGGATCGGTAAATAGTTCTGATTACTAAATATGCCTATAAAGTACGAACCATTTATCGTCAAAGCTGTGGGAGATATGAAGTGACAAAAATTTAAAATAAACTTGATCTGCCAGCAAGTATAAGCAGATTATGTCCCATACATGTCAAGCGACTTTTTCTCGAATATGGCAATCGCTGCCTCATCCGAGTTTTGAAGGACTGGTATGATAAGCGACTTGTAGAGGGCTTTACTCTTTAACTTGCTACGGAGACCTTAGTAATATCGGGCTGCAAGAAGGATTCATCTTCGAACTCCCGAGGTAGACAACCACCTCGAAGTTTGAGTCTCCCATTGCAACAGATTGTCCAAGACACATAGATTCATCTTATCCTCAATTACCGATAAGCCCATGGATTTTGATTGCTTCTCTATATCTGAAAACGTGTTGAATGCTGTTCGTTCGTTTGTGCCGATAATATCAATATCATCGGCATATGAATGCTCAACGGCAGAGGTAACAAAACCCATGTAGTGTCTGCAGGTGTCCCACAAGGCTCCGTGCTTGGAACTGTTTCATGGAACGCCATGTACGATGGGGTCCTCCGGCTGTCCCTCCCACCAGGAGTGCACTTAGTGGGTTTTGCGGATGATGTGCCACTCGTTGCTGTGGGTAAAGTGCTTAGAAGGACAGAAGAGCGCATCCACCAGTGGCTTAAAGCGGCGGGACTCGACCTTGCTGCGCATAAGACAGAGGCGGTGCTAATTAGCAGTCGTAAGAAGGTGGAATCAGCTTGGGTCAGGGTCAATGGCACAGCGATCAAATCCAAAAGAGCCATTAAATACCTCGGAGTAATGTTGGACACCAGGCTATGCTTCAGACAACATTTGGCTTACGCCGGCGAGAATGCATCAAAATCAAGCAACGCCTTAGTAAGGATCATGGTGAACACGCGTATACCAAAACATGAATCTGTGAAGAAGGCTGTTGGCGAGCCGCGCCGATCTGGCACCGTTCCATGGAATTCTCTAGCTACATCAAAGGAGTAAGTGGGGCGTACCGTATAAGTGCGCCCAGTCTTTCTTCTGCATACCGCACGGTGTCGGAAGATGCTGCTTTGGTCATTGCCGGGATGATCCCACTTAGCGAGCTGGCTCAAGCTGGCTTGAGTGGCTCAAGTCAACCTAACAATGGGACCCAGCAGCAGGCAGCGAGGCAGCGAAGCGTCGAGACGTGGCAACACCGTTGGAACCATTCCTAATTCCTGAATAGGAGGACGATGTGTAAATGGATGGAGAGGTGAACTTTTACCTAACCTAGCTGCTTAGTGGACATGGTTGTTTTAGGAGCTACCTGAAAAGAGTCGGCCATGATGATAGCGAATAGTGCACATACTGCGAAGAAGGGCCTGCCGAGAAGGGAGGACGCTAGGCACGTCTTGCTCGAGTGAAAAATGATTCACAATGAAAGTGTGGAACTATCCAGAGTGATGAGCGGCCATATAGCCTAATAAAACGTGGTCCCATACATGCTGACGTCGAAGGAAAACTGGGAGGCAACTTGCGAGAATCAGGGAGTAGGCGGGTCATCAAATCTGCGAAGCAATGCCTTGCGGTCATCCCGCAGATTCATGATGTTTCTGTCAATCTTTCTGTTTTCTGTTGTCCCAAAGTGATCATATGTATATAGTAGATTTAATTTAAATAAAAGAATTTAAAAAAAAACCAACTTTGAAAAAGCTGGAGCCCGAAATATTAGCATTTGGGTACTGGCGCTTTAATCAGATTAAAGACGTCACACGATAAGAGGCTCTATCTTTTTTACGGATCTGTCTTTTCAATGTCATCATGCAAAAAATTAACATCACAAATTTTTTCAATAGTTCGACGTGAAGTCTGTCAATTCTGCAAAAACCGCTCCGGTTCCTTCAATGTGTAGAGGATATTGTGTATCCGGAAGCGGTAAATCTTCATGTTCTATGTGTTCGAGCAAATGGTCATAGTGCTGAGCCAGTATGCCTACGAGCAGTCTACTGTCTCTTCTTTGGAGCTGAAGCAGATAGTGCATGAGTTTTTGTATTTTCCCAGCGGCGCACAGCTAAATGTGTTCTGTCAATATTATGCATTACTCCTGACGGAAAAGTAATGAACTACAACTATTGCTTTTCTATAAAGGGATAGTAAACAGATTGCGAACCATCCGCATTACAATTTTTAAAAAGCAAGAAACATTTGTAATGGGAATCCGATGACATTTCGGCTCTAGCATACATTTTTTATTAGTAGTAATGCAGGATGTGCGCACCCATATTTATTTGGTCTACTACCGTCTACAAAGCGGCCATGCATATGGCAAAGTAAACCAGACTGTGAGGGATTATTTACTTCATAATGAAGGCATAGTAATGAACGAGTAATTTATTATGTAATGTTGATATGCACCGCTGGGTTGTCTTGCACTTAATTTTACAGATTATGCATCTGGTTTTCCACTTGGCTGTCCTCGTAGATATTTATTTGGTTGTTTGGACCTTGAATTTCTGCCATCTCAGCTGCTTTCCTTATTGCGAGGACTTCCGCAAGGAATATGGTGCAGTGGTTTGGCAGTTTGTAAGAGACCTTTATTTGTGGCTCTGCACATTATACGGCGGCTCCGACTCCCAGGTCCATCTTTGAGCAGTTTGTAAAGAACTGAGTTGCTTCTTGGGCCAGTCCTATACGCCAGTCTTCTGGTCACAATAGTGCTGATGTGCATATTGAGTTGGTTTTTGGAATAATGTAGTCCGTGCTACTATTGATCTTTGCTTTGTAGCGCCATGGTGCCTGCCGCACATAGACGCTGAGCAGTCTTTTGTGCCAGAAGGCGTGCATGGATGACCAGAAGGTTGACAGCTAAGATGTGAATTTCTCCGTGGCTTGCCACCAAATAAGTCTACTATGTAGCAATATCGGTCGTATTACTGAAACGTAGATCCAATGCATCATACTAGGTGATAGGCTCCAAGAGTTACTCAGCATCTTCTGGGACGCGTAGAGTGCATTGATCGCCTTCTTCACTCTATCTTCCACATTCGCCTTCCATGACAGTTTACTATCGATTACTACTCCAAGGTATTTAACGTTCTTCTTTGGCGTTAGTGATATTTCATTTATCTTTGGTGGAGTGCATTGCGGTACCTTGTATCTCTTGGTAAAGAGAATGAGATCCGTCTTCTCCGGATTAATACTAAGTCTGGCTTCGGCATCGGCATATGCGGTTATCTGGGGTGCTTTCCTGCGGAATTTCATTAGTAGTTCGTTAACTCCATAGTAATTACTCTACTTTGAGGCGTGCCGTCGTGTGCCTCCTTCGTCATGGTTGTGGTACCCCACTCGGCTTGTACTCTTTGGCAGCTCAGCAGGTTGTATATCTACGAGTCCAAAGCATTGTGTATTGATCCAGCTCTTAGGCTGCGCTTTATCGCCGCCGTGGAGACGTTGATGAATGCACCAGATAATCAAGGCATGCTTTCAAGGCATACTCTTGTTAATACAGTGGTTTCTCGATGGTGGCTACTAGGGAGTGTAGCGCTGTTTCCACCGATTTCCCTTTCGTATATGCGTGATGGTTGTTCTCCAAGGTCAGGTTCATGCCTTCTCTTATGTGGAGGTTTAGTAGTTTTTCCATTGTTCTTAGCAGGAATGAAGTGAGGCGAATGGGCCTGTAGTCTTTTGGCTGCGCATGACTGCATTTTTGGCTTTGGGTAGAAACACAACACGTACTGTCCTCCAGGCGACAGGTATATAACCCTTCCCCAGGCAGGCTTCAAAAACGAATTGTAGCCATGGTGCGACTACACCTTTGGTACTTTTTAGCATGGCGGGAGTTATGCCATCCAGTCTGGGGTATTTGTAGCTCGCGAACGAGTCGATCGCGGATTTTTCCTGGAGTGATTAGATGTTTGGGATGTTAATTTGTTGAGTGTTTAGGTCCTGAAGCGTGTCTGGCTCGGTGACTATTGTGTAGCACTGGTAGTGCGCATCGAGGAGAGCGCATGTAGCTTCCTTACTGCTCTCTGTCCAGTGACCTTCTTCTGGTTTAAGTTGACTCTGCATAGGTTGCTGCCTTGAAAGTAGCTTCCTGAGTCTGGCTGTTTCAGAGACATTCTCTATGCTGGAGCAGAAGGTTCTTCACGAAGAAGGTTCTTCTTGCCTTCCTTACTTTTGAAGAATCAAGGTCTTATCTGATCGATTCATCCGCTTGTTTGACGAGTTTAAAGCATTCTTGTACGTCCTTCCGCTGCTCTTTCAGTTCTGTGGTCCATAAGGTTGGTTTGGTTGTCCTTATTGTAACTGTGAGCTTACACGAGGTTTTGTATGCTTCGATGAGATTGACAGTGGGCGTTATTACTGATTTCTGAATGTCTCCCATCGAGCAAATGGGCGTTGGCATAGGCAATTTCAAATCCAATGTCTAAAGGTACTTCACCCAGTCAGTGTTCCGGGGGTTCCTATGGACGTTTCTAATTTGGCAGTAGTCGAATTGGACCTTCAACTTGATGTATTTGTGGTCGGAGATGGATGGTTTATCGAGAACTTTCCATTCTGACGCCCGAGTACTATTCCCTAAGGTCATGGGCAAGTCTAGTACGTTGGCCGAAGCTGGCTTAAATATACGTCCAACGTTTTCTACAAATAGATTAGTTTGTATAATAAAATGTAAGAGAGACTCACCTCTGTCGTTGATGTCCGGGCTGCCACACAAAGTGTGGTGTGCGTTGGCGTCCGTTCCGATGACGAGGGGTTGCTTCTTGTAGCTTGCCTCCGCCGTCAGTCTTCCGAGTTCAGCTGGTGGTGCCTCACGCTCATGCGCCATGTAGCAGGACGCCATAAGAATTGGCTCGTCCCTGTCACCCTCCAAGGCCACAACAGTGAGATCGTCCGTGCTGTAATTAGTCATTAAATACGCATAGATGCCTTTTCTTACCAGAATAGCAGTCCTTGCTCTACTTACTGGGGTGGGGTAAAAGATGTTGTAGTTTTGTGACTTTAGTTCGGAGACCTTGTTTACCGCCGCTATCCAAGGTTCCTGAACTAAAGCCACATCTGCGGGCCCTTCCTCCAAGGTTAGAAGGAGCTCCGCCGAGGCGATCTTGCTCTTATGCAAGTTGACCTGGAGGACCTTCAACTGCATGACTGGTGTCCGCATCCTCCGGTCCCGATGGGTCAGCCTGCAAGGTTGTGTCGCCATCCTCGTCTTCTTCAGCAGACTGTACTGCCCGCGTAATATCGAGGCTGCTGGCTTTTTCGACCATCATGTCGATGCCGAGGTCGTTCTCCACCTCTCCAGCCTCCAGTGTGTGCTCATTAGTGTCCTCGGGGTGGCGTTTCTTGAGACGTAGGTGCACGCTACCTACTCCCCATGCCATCACCCCCAATCTTGGGTAGAGAAAATCCCCGGCCTCCTTGTTGATCTGGAGGACCATGTGCTGCCCGTTTTTGGTATGACCCGTGGGAAGAGTACTTTCGCTTTCGGAACGGACGGAATAGAAGTTTTGACCATAACCTCTAGCTGGGCACACTGGTCCAAATTGCAAACATTTTGGGTTTTTAAAATTCGCCCGTTTCAGACCATTATTTTATATAGCTACCATTTAACCGATCCAGCCGATTTGCACCAACATTGTTGATTTTAAAGCAATTGAACTATAATTTGGTTTGTATACTTGTTTTTAGCTCCCTATTCAATTTATCAAACACTATTTCACATAGCTTCCATATAATCGATTTTTCCGACTTACAGAACCACGCTCTCTCTGCTACACCCTAATAGCGGGGGTCCTAAAAATAATAAATTATTAAATATCTAAATTCGGCACATATGTATATCCCATCATCCCAAATCTTAAATGAAAGTGTAATTGTTTCAATACACAATCTGATAAATTACATTAACCCTTTAGAACTTTTAAAACTACAAAATATACACATCATAAACTTGTATATATAGTACAAGTTTTTTCTTTCATTTAAACATCAATTTGTTCGTATTTCGCTTTTTTATTTCATGCATTATTTACTTCATCATTTTTCACATCCAAATGGAAAGAATATGCATCGATATTTTCATGTGTGACTCTAATCTATGTTGCCTTCAAAAAGTCGATTTTCTGGCAGAGGGACAAAAAGATGCAAAAAGGATTAATATCCTCGCATTATATACATATTGAAGAATTATAAAGTGTTAATAGTTACCTTAATCCACGTCAATCCAGTATACTTATTCCACCAACACAACAAGTTTAAGGTTGGAATTGCTGAAAGCATCACTTTACAAAAACATAATCGAACAAATAAAAATCACATAAAACAAGTAATGCATGATAACACTTAAAATATAAGCACCTTCAACTTTGTTTTCCATTTTGATTTACTTCAATATTCGACGTAGTTTTTATACTCTGTACCGTAGGTACATAGAGTATTATAAGTTTGTGCAAAAGTATGTAACATCCAGAAGGAAGCATCTCCGACCCTATAAAGTATATATATTCTTGACCAGCATCAACAGCCGAGTCATGTCCGTCATGTCTGTCTGTCCGTCTGTCTGTCCGTATGAACGCACATATCTCAGAGATGGTAAGAGATAGAGGTTTGACATGTATGGGACATATGCTTTTTATGTCTTATGGACAGTTATCAGGATAACTTATCGATCCGTCAAAGGAATGAAGAAGATCGGATAAACGGTTTTCAAGTTATGATCAAAAGACTGTTTTTTGGTACAGAGCATGTTATAGTCGGGCTTGACCGACTTTTTATACTGATTTGAAATGAGCTCTAATTTGAAAGGCAAACAAAGTGAAAACTTGTGGTAAGCGTGTGTCAATTTCTATTGTACTACTATCATTATACCCGTTACTCGTAGAGTAAAAAGGGTATACTAAAGTCGTGCAAATGTATGTAACAGGCAGAAGGAAGCATCTCCGATATCATAAAAAATATATATACTTAATCAGCATCAACAGCCGAGTCGATATAGCCATGTCCGTCTGTCCATCCGTCTGTATGAACACCTAGATCTCAGAGAGTAGAAGAGCTGAAGTCCCCAAATTTTTAATGTAGACTAGTATTGTCTGCAGGCAGATCAGGTTTGATTCAATTTTTAGCCACGCCCCCTCCCGCCCCCGCAATAAAAAATGTTGAATAACTCACAATTTTTAAGATATCGAGCTCAGATTTTGCAGTGTAGTCCATGTGGCCAATATCTACAATCTTAAAAATTTTCAAAAGGATCGGAGAATAATTGGCCGAGTTAAAAAAATGTTGCATACTTATCTGAGCCGCATGAGGTTATTAAACACTAATTGCCCTGAATAACGGGTATTTCGAAGTCGGGCAGAGCCTACTTTAACTTACGCTCTCGTTTTTAAATGAAACCGTTTTCCATCTTCTTCACCTCCAGATCCAACTTCTTGCTCTCTTTTTTCTTCATCCAATTGTGCTTTTTATGCTCTAAAGCCAGTTTATTTTCCTGCACTTTACGCGGCACTAAAAAAGATTTGATGGAAATAACTAATTCTGTTTAAATTGGCAATTTACTTACTTTTTTCACTTCTTTGTTAGACCGTAATATCTAAGACAAAAATCTCGAAACGGCTCGACACCAAGTCTTTTTAATCGATTCATTGAATAAACTTACGCTTCACTATTTTACGAGGACTAGTGAATACCCTCATTTTCTAAAAATGGAAACGGAGAAAAATGTAAAATATGCTTAAGAAAAATCATTGCTATAAATAAGTTTTGTAAAAATTATAGCCTAAGGCTGCCTTTACACAGCCTGACACATGACGACATGATAATCTAGTAGGCCTTCATGCTGTCAAGTTTTCTGTGTAAATTACTTATCAATCGTCATGTTTGAATATTGAGAAAATGTCGAATGATACTTTTAGTGTAAATACACATGATGACATGATGAATGTATCAATGAGTTAGTTCAGTTCACGTTGCTTAAATTATTTTTTGAGAAACAACGAGCCTTTTGCGTTACCGCAAGTCTTTCACCCGGTGATATTGGATCTCGCCAATTTGCTTTATTTTTTTTTAATTAGGGGACCAACCTTTGCCACCAACTCGTCAAATGTTTTGGCGCTCATTCTCAAAAAGTTTTTAAATTTTCCTGGGATGCTTCTGAGCTCTCCATTTAATTTGGCGGACATTCCATCTTGGGGGCGAGTTAATTTTAGCTCGTCCACCCAGCAAAAGCGCTTGGCTTTCGGTTCGTCCTCTTCGTCGTCAACAGCAATAAAACCCATACCAACGCTGACAATTGCCGTTACCAGCTGGCCCTGAACTTCAGACTCCATTTTTATATCTTGACGAATCAATGAGAACTAAAAACATAATTTTTTCACAGGTTCACAGATTGATCTAGTGCCTCAACTTGAACACATTTTATAACACATGATGACATGACATTCAGTGTAAATGGAATCTCATTTCTCAATTTCTCAGTTCTCATTTCTTTGTCGTCATGTCTCATGTGTCAGGCTGAGTAAAGGCAGCCTAACGGTAAATTACCAAACCAAAAATGGAAATAAACCAACTACTACTACTTATTCAACTTATTAGCTGACAATTTTGTTAAATTGCGTAAAAGTCATCCCAAATTAAGAGCAACCGGAAGAGTACAGTTTCAATATTTAGGTACGTTTCGGTTTCAGAAGTGTCGATTCTCAGATACCGGTACACAAAAAATTACGAGTATCGGTTCTTTTAGAGACTTAATTGGTTCTTTTCGGTATGTGTCTTAATAATCAAGGTGATGGATCTAAAACCTTACGGCGTTACTTACTTTTAAATCTACGGAATCATAAGGACTCAAAGTACAAGGGACCAAACATACATCAATAACTATTTAAAGAAGTCGAAAGATAGTGGAAACTGGGCTTTTGTCATATCGACAACCTGTTCAAAACAAATATTTGTTTTGCGACCAACATGTGGCCTAATTTTGTTTTGGTATTCAAATTTACAGTTTTAGGGATACCAGCAACCTTTTGAAATGTTAATAATCTCATGCCACGTCTACTTTTATTATGTTTTTCAAATAACTCAACCTGAAATCATTATGGCTCTCAGCGGGAGCTAGAAAAGTATATTTTGAAATTTAAAGCCCTCTACTCACCAGGTTTGCTTCGTTATCCTATTCCACTATTAGTTAAAATATTATTTACTGCAAATGTATAAAATATATAGCTAATATTTAAATAAATAAATGACAATAAATTTTAAGCTTTATTTTACTAACTCTTCTGAGATGTGAGCTCGTGACCCTTGGAGTTGACATGATAGAAATGCCGCTTTAGCCGACTGCGACACCACGAATGACTGTTGGTGCATGCCAAATTTGCTAACTATTTATAATGAACTTAATCTACCTTCTTGTAATTCTCAACTTCGAGATCCAAAAAAAATTATTTTGCAAGGTCAATTTTACTACGTTAAAAATCAAAAGCGTCTGTACTTTGAAATCAAAGACCTGCACTGTTGTTTTAAAGTGTCATACATTTTATTTTACGATTAAATTGGTAAGATCAAAAATTAAAAGCCGCCACTTTCGATTTCAAATTGTTTCAATTTTTTGTCTACGTTTAAACTAGCTGTTGGTTTAACAAAAGTGTCAGCATTTTAAAATCAAAGGCCTGCACTTTTGATTTTAAAAGTCCAACTTTTTTGATTTTACTACTGAATCAGAAGCGGCATTGTTGCCTTTTAAATCAAAAGGATCTGAACTTTAAAATTAAATAGTAGTTGATTTGAAATGATTTAAATTTTTACTATACGTTTCAATTATTAAGATCAGAAATAAAACTAGGTAATTTCATCAATTTTTAGTCAAAAATTTAAAAAGTTGATTTTAAAATTTGGGTTTTTCTTTGTATGAAGAAAATTTTTTAGCTTAGTTGTCGTGAAAACATATTTTGAAGTGCGATTTAAATTTGTTTTTTCTGCAAAGGATGAGTCCATCTGTGAAACGAATGTTAGTTTCAGAGGTATCGGCAAGCCCTAACTTGTGTAAAGGGTCATCGCGGTAAAGTTTCGAGCAAAAAGGAGATTACTTGGGGAAATAAAACAAATCCAAAACAGCTGTTAATTAAATATCAGTTGGTGTCCTATACAATTCAATTATAGACTTACACTGGATCAATACTTATTGCTGTAAATCCCTATAAACACATTAATATATTTGACAAGGTAAGCATTTTGAAATTATCATGGAAGCTAATTAGACTAATTATTTCAACATAATACATTTAAATCGTTATTTTGCATCCTAACCGGCTGGAAATTTAACTTTACTTGGTACCTTTATATTATCTATACATGTGCACTAGCTTATACCCGCTGCTTCGCTCGCATTCGGGTACGGCTGCTGTGTCGGGTGCGGTGCTATATTTTTCGAAGGAGAAGATTTCTATTTAGTTTTGTACTTGCTTTATACTTCGATTTGTAGTTATTTGATTTAATCCTAAGAACATTATGCAGCTTCTGCCATTTCGTTCTGATATAGAATTAAGGAACCATAACTATTAACTTGTGGATTGAAGGAATATTCTCTAAAACGATTCCATTGTTAAACAACATGCGTTACTATTTGCTGCGAATTAAGCTGGTAGATTCCTGTGTATCATATAAAACATAAGAAATCGCTCTAATAAGGCAAGCACCATCGCCATCGAGAGGAACTACGCGATGAGGCACCAACACGCCATTAATGTCTAAATTCTCTATTGCCATTGCGATCAAAGTTGACTTAGCGTTATTTGTATAGAAAGAAGATATATTTATATCTAACATCTAAAATAAGTCAAAGAAGACTTCGCTATATATAACGTGTTATAGGCAATTATAAGCAACAACGTTATCAGTGTCTAAACACCACTTAAATGGAAAAAAGATATATAGTATATATAATATAAGGTTGTCAAAAAAGTCTTGCGGTATTTTTATTGAATTTTCAATTGTTCATAAAATTGGTTATAATAATGCGATTTAAGTCAAATATGCGCCGTTTTGTTCGATGACGAGTTCCCAACGAGATGCCAACTTCATAATGCCCCTCTTATAAAAGCTCGCTTGCCTATTGTCAAAAAACTCGGAGAGCCAATTTTCACTGGACTCTCTTGTGGCCAACTTCCGACTACCAAGCTCGTTCGCCATGGACAGAAATTGGTGGTAATCACTTGGTGCGAGATCCGGACTATATGGTGGATGCAAAAGAACCTCCCATCCGAGCTCCCGGAGCTTCTGGCGCGTCACCAAAGATGTGTGTGGCCTGGCGTTGTCCTGATGGAAGACAATTCGGCCTCTGTTGATCAAAGAAGGCCTCTTCTGCATGAGTGCTGCATTCAAGCGGTCCAGTTGTTGGCAGTACAGGTCCGAATTGAGCGTTTGGCCATAGGGGAGCAGCTCATAGTGGATGATTCCCTGCCAATCCCACCAAACACACAGAAGAACCTTCCTGGCCGTCAATCCAGGCTTGGCCACCGTCTGGGCAGCTTCACCGCTTTTCGACCACGACCGTTTGCGCTTCACGTTGTCGTAAGTGACCCACTTTTCATCGCCATTCACCATCCGCTTCAAAAACGGGTCGATTTTGTTGCGATTCAGAAGCGATTCGCATGCATCCATACGGGCCAAAATGTTTTTTTGCGTCAAGTCGTGTGGCACCCATACATCGAGCTTCTTTTTGAATCCAAGCTTCTTTAAATGGTTTATAACGGTTTGATGACTCATGCCCAGCTCTTGGCCGATGCTACGGCTGCTACTATGCCGGTCTCTTTCGATCAATTCAGCGATTTTATCGCAATTTTCGACGACAGGCCTTCCGGACCGTGGCGCATCTTCGATCACCTCTGCACCAGAACGAAAACGTTGAAACCATCGTTGTGCGGTGGAAATGGAAACTGTATCGGGTCCATAAACTGCACAAATTTTATTGGCAGCATGAGATGCATTTTTGCCTTTATCGTAGTAGTACTGTAAAATATACCGTATTTTCTCTTTATTTTGCTCCATGTTTGCGACGCTATAACTCACGAACGACTAAAAACAAACAACAATAAATCAAACACGTGCTAGCGCGTGAAAAGAGCTTTCCAAAAAGCTCTAGCGTGAACCGATGCGAAAAATACAACTAGAACTACGCGCTTGCAAAGACAAGCTTGCGGATATACCGCAAGACTTTTTTGACAACCATATATGTTGTTGATTGTGATTTTCTTATATCACGACAAAATCAGGTGGCATAAAAGCATTGAATGGTTCACAAATCGTAGTATTTACTCTTGGTATTAAGAAATATATAAGAAAGTCGGTTATGCCCGACTGCAATGTACTTTGTGCCAACGTAAGTAAATGCTCAGTATGCATTTTAATGCCGTAGTAGCACCTAAAAGCTGCACTGCTACAGCGAACTCTATTTTGTTCATAACTTCACTATCTATTCTTACCATTCCTTTGGCGGATCGCTTTATAATCCTGATTACTTCAAATGTTTGTCTTCAAATTGAGGGAGACATAATTTTTTTTCAAAGAGCGGTAACCTTGATCTGCCTGGAAGTAGTACTTGGCCCATACATGTCGAACCTCTATCTCTTACCATTTTGGTGATCTATTTGTTCATACGGACAGACGGACATGGCTATTTTGACTCAGCTGTTAATGCTGTGTGAAGTAGTATCTTGGGCTGGGGTAGGACTTAGTCCGTCCATGCCAGAATTATTTCCAAAATGCCGAGATCTCTGAGTTAAGCATATGGCCCAAAATAGGTGAGAGAATGGACCACAATATTTCTTAACTACACAAACAATTAAGTACGAGGAAGTTCACTTGGGTCACCACCGCTCGTACGGCGATACCTGGAAAAGCGGTGGGTAGGGTATCTACTCTGTATACACGAAGACGCTGAGATACCCGGTGAGACTGAGAATGCCTCGGATACTTCGAGAAAAGGCGTGTGTAGGGTATCTACCCCGAAGTGGGTCACCGCGTGGCGGAGTGCGCTCTCGGTAGAGGATGAAGTCTATGTTGTCTGCGAAGGTTGGACCCTCGTCCTGGGTTACATTGGGAATAACTTGGCCTTCGATGGTCGGTGCTGGTGCTTGCACGCCTTCCTCAACTACATTTCGCTCTAGGGGTCTGTCCTCGAAACGGATTCCAGCGGGTGGTGGACTTGGAAACACCGCGATTTCCAATGGTTGGGGTGATGGTGGCGTGTCCGGTGCACCAATGGTTGAGGATCCGACGCCAAGGTACGCGAAGCTACGTTCGATTGGCCCGAATTGTGCTGGTGGAAAACCATCGCCATGAAATAGTTCAGCGAGCTCTGCTGGTGGCGTCGTCGTACCCAGCGCCACATCGTAGGACACGGGAAGCGAGTTTCCCGGAATTGCCCGCATGGACGCAATAGATTCGACATCGGAATCATCCGGTGGAACTGGGGGGACTCTCCAATTCTCTCTTCTCTCCAATTGGGTAAGTTCTAGTCTTCCAAAATTACTACCCCCGATCGGGGAGTGTCGTCACCTAGGTCCCGCTTTGCCGCGCTATCGTCCGTGACTGAGCCGGAATCGTCGCCTTGCAAGGGTGAGTACCAATTTACTACGTCTTCGTCCGGGTAAGTAGTACTCATAGAGCTCATTGCAAGCGGGGTTTTTGGCTCTGGCTCCTGGGGCGATTGCATCGAATCCGTGTTGATGACGGGTGCTGGGACCAGTTCCTCTAGCCACACTTCGCCTGGTGCGCTTTGCCGCTACTTTTATTGGCGTTGGTGTGACCATCTGACAGCATTGAGCGCTCGGACTTGCTTTCGTCCGGTACCTCGTAGACCTCGCGGGTGGGTGGTGTCGTCACAGGACTAAGGACGGAGGGCAGATACTCCGGCTCCCATGTGGAAATGATCTGCTCTCCAAATGTTGGTGGATCAGTTTCAGGGATCCCTAGCGTCTTTTCTGCTCGAGGGCCTTCTCCCGGTACTGGTTAAGTCGGACGGGACACAGCTCGAGGGCTGCTAGCCTACGGATCCAAACTAGAAGTTGCACCATAATGGGTCTCCAGTTCTTCGAGACGAGCGAGCGTCAATGGCTTGTGATCATCCCTTAAAACGAAACTGGCAAAGCGGCTTCGCATTTCTTCGATCGTTCCGGATACGCCTAAATTAAACTCGGCAGCGAAGGCTTCTAGCTCCGACTTACGACGGTACGAGATCCACAGAACTCCCATGGTGATCAGAGGACAACGATATGCAGCGATAACTGTACAAATGGGTCTCGGGGGTTTCTATGCTAATCTCTGCGTATGACTTTGAAGCTTTTCCACGACGAACTCGACATCCCTGCTATCGTTCCCAAAAGGTCTCTCCTACCGCTATGGCTTGACGTCGCTGCTGCTTCCAATCGGGAAAACCGATTGGCTCTAAGTGCTATGGTTTCTTTAAAAGGGTAAGCTTAGCCGAAGGCCATTTGTATAGTCGTAAGGGAGAGGTAAGGGAGAAAAATATAGAGCGAGTCGGGTGAATGAGGTTGTCAACGGATGCTCGGACGAATGAACGTGCGCTGTGTGTGTACATGTGTGTGTTCGACGATGATATATGTGCAGAAGAGTTATTCTTGCGTTTTTTGTCTCAGCTTACAAGTGATCAACGGTGCTCTGAGGTGACTTTACGGGTGTTTCTTTTTTTTAATTTTTTTTTATGTGTTGTCTGGAAGTTCGAATATGAAGCGTGCGTTTTCTGAGATTGTACTTAGCTAGTGTTACGTATGCTCCGTCTGCGTCTGACTCAAAACAATAGAATTTTTCTGTTCATATGCTTTATTAAGGCACCCAACAAAATTATCCGCCTCAGTGGAGCCTTTACCAACTTCTTCCCCCCTAAATATGTGTAGCTTTTATTAAATGGTGTTGTTTTAAGACACAGAGGATGTAGTTCTCAAATTTAATATAATTTTTATAATTCTATATAAAAATAATAAAACACAATCTCGGAGTCCCTGCTCGGGCGCCATCTGTAAAGTAGTATCTTGGGCTGGGGTAGGACTCAGTCCGTCCAGGTCACTTTGTAGAAATATTTCTAAAGTGCCGAGATCCCTAAGTTGAGCATGCGGCCCAAAATAGGTAAGAGGATGAACCACAATATTTATTAACCACACAAACATTTAAGTACGAGTAAGTTCACTTGAAAGAGGGTCACAACCGCTAGTACGGAGATACCTGAAGAAGCGGTGGGTAGGGTATCTACCCTGTATACACGAATACGCTGATATACCCGGTGAGACTGAATGTGGGGTATCTACCCTGTTCACTCGAGAATGCCTCGGATGCTTCGAGAAAAGGCGAGTGTAGGGTATCTACCCCGTTCACTCGAGAATGTCTCGGATGATTCGAGAAAAGGAGAGTGTAGGGTATCTACCCTGTTCACTCGACATTCACCTAGAACACTTTGGAAGGAAAACTGAGTGTACCAGTTGTAACGAACCTTTGCAGCTGGGCGTAGCTCAGGGGTGCTCCAGGATCGCTTCAACAAATTTATATTGAAGAATTGTCAGAAATAAGAAGACAAATGTTTACAAATTTGGGTTGATGTAAACCACTTATTAATATCACTTAGGCATAGCTCACAATTCGCGTTACACTTAAGATCTTATCCTTTACGTTCGCCCGTTCGCGCTTGCTCACGCACCGATTCGAAGGACTCGCTCAGTTCCTGGTGCTCCTCTCTGCTTCATCGTGCTAATCGCTCCGACTGTTCCCAGGATGCTACGCACTCAACACTGGCCTCCTCTGACCTCCTTGCAACTTATCGTCGAGTCAGATCGCTTCGACTTCTCGCAATATTCGGTCTCTTGCCTTCTCGGTTCGCTTGATACCCCCATCTCTTCCAAAAATCGATTAAACGCCTTACTCGTAAACTGTGCCCCATTGTCTGTAATTAGCACCTTTTGTACTCCGAACCGTGCCAAGATTCATTCCCTGAACGCTTTCTGCAAGGCCACCGCCGTTGCCGTTCTTAGTGCTAATAGTTCGGTCCATTTTGAAAATCGATCGATCAGAACTAGTAACACCGAGTTCCCATGCTTCGATCGAGGCAATGGTCCCACGAAATCTGCACACACCGATGCCCATGGCTCTTCGGGGATCTGCGTAAGCATATTCCCAGCCGCTTGCAATTGGTGAGACTTGTATTTCTGGCATGTTTCGCATCTCCCTACATACTTCCGAATGTTCCTTTGCATTCCGTGCCAGTAATACCTCGCGGCAATTCTTGCTAATGTTCGCCTTGTGCCAGTATGCCCTGCCGTTGCTGCATCATGATTTTCATGTGGAACCCTTTTCTGATCCTTTTCCGGAACACACAGTTTCCACGCTGCTACTTCTTCATGTCTTGCTAGATGAGGTATGTGTATATATAAATATCCCGAATCTTTTAAATAGTCGTGAAATTTCGGAGGATTTTTCTGAATTTTTTCCTTCATTTTCTGGACCCAACCAATCCTCTCACCTTCAGCGGCTACCATCAGCCTCCAGCATTTCTCGGTCTCCAATTATTGCCGTGAGAGTGCGTCGGCTACCACGTTGAGTTTGCAACCCGCCCTGATGGACTTTCTATAGAATTCAGCCATTTCAGTGCCATGTGGTCCGTTATAACCTTAAAACGGTATCCCTCTATGTATTGTCTTAATTTGCGGACTGCCCAAACTATCGCCAGGCACTCTTTCTCCGTCGCCGAATAATTTTGCTCAGCTGCGTTGAGAGTTCTAGTGGCGTAAGAGATAACTCTCGCTCCTTCGTTTGATGACTGAGTTAATATTGCTCCCAAACCGTAGTTGCTCGCATCCGTTTGCAACACAAAATCCTTCTCAAAATCCGGGCACGCCAGTACTGGTGCAGACGTAAGTCTTGCTCGAACTTCCTCGAACGCAATCCGTCTTTCCTCCGTCCACTCCCATTTAACTCCCTTTTTAAGTAGGGCGTTTAATGGTTGTACCGTAGACGCGAAATCCGGGACAAATCGCCTGTACCACGACGCTACCCCCAGATACTGTCTTAATTCTCTAACGTTTGTGGGTGGTTTAAGTTCTGCTATTGCCGCCACTTTGTCAGGTTCCGTTTTAATGCCTTCCTCAGTCACCATATGCCCCAAGTACCTTAACTCCTTCTTGAAGAATTCGCACTAATCCACATTTATTTTGAGGTTTGCTGCCTTCAATCTGTGAAATACCTCAGCCAGGTTTTCCATATGCTCCTTCAGTGTCCGCCCTATCACAATGATGTCGTTTCCGGACCAATTAGTTGGTCCAGGGCTCGTTGGAAAGTGGCTGGAGCTGAAGCGAGGCCGAACGGCATTACTCGCCACTGTAATAGCCCCCTTCCTGGAACCGTAAAGGCTGTACAGGGTCTGCTTTCCAGCTCCAACGGAACTTGCCAGTAGCCATCCTTTAAGTCAAGGCTACTAATATATTCTGCTTCCTTCAATTGCTCAAGGATATGATTCACCCTAGGCAATGGATATGCATCCTTTTCCGTTCGTGCATTCATTGCGCAAGGATATGATTCACCCTAGGCAATGGATATGCATCCTTTTCCGTTCGTGCATTCATTTCTCCGTAATCGGCATAAAACCTCCGTTTTCCCGTCTTCTTTTTAACCATTACCACTGGTGCACTATGAGGACTTTTCGACGGCTCAATGCAACCCGTTTCCACAGGTTCATCCACTTTGCTATTTATCTCAGCCTGCATTTTTGGATTCTTTGGGAAGTATCGTTGCTTCACCGGCCTGTCGTCCTTCATAGGTATCATATGTTGCGTAATGTTTGATAGGCCCTTCATGTTTGCAAATTCCGCTAATTCCTTTTGCAAAAATTTCTCCACGCGCGCTTCTGGACTTTCTACCACCGGCTTATCTCTTGCTCTTGGCTCCTCTGGCCTTTTCCCCTCGCTTTCTACTACCGCCACTGATATCTTCTCCTCCAACCAACCATTCCTTCGACCTCTTTGTGGGATCTTGATTATCATCCCCGCACACTCAACTTTCAGACCAGCCTTTACCAGAAAGTCCCACCCCAGCAAAAGTCCATCTATTACTCCTGGCAGGACCAGAAATTCCATTGCTAAATCCTTATTTCCGAACCTTATTTTTGTTTCGAAATTTTCGCACTCATTGCTGCTCCAGCCATCTGCTAGCCTCACTTGTCTCCTCACTTGGCTTAGCGATTCTTCCCCTCGCATCCTCTGCAACATTTCTTCGCTCACAAAGCTACTGGTAGCCCCAGTGTCGACTGTGGCCTTGTACGTTGTCTTTCCGATCAGCACTGTTGCAGACAAAAGCGCTCCCTCGTCCTTTAACTCTCCTATTAATGCTGAGGGGCTGGTCCTGACGACTCCCGCTCGTCCCTCGCAGGCCGGGGTCGACGATCGTTTCCCTAACGCCTGCAGCACTCCCACATTTTCACTTCTATTCGTCCACACTGCCAGCAATATTCTCTCCATACCCCTTGGCACTCTCGCGCAAAATGACCTACTTGCCCGCACCGTCGACACGCTTGTGAGGCATTTTCTATGAATTCTTCCCCCCGCGATTGAGCAAACGCATGCGCATGTCCTTGCGATGCTAATCTCGCACATCTATGACAACCGTCATTCTGTGCCTGAGATTCTGTCCCTGATGTATGAGGAGAGCTGACTGCCATAAATCGCGACCTATTCGGTCTTCTTTCCTGCCTCAAATTAAATCTGTCTCGCTCTAATTCCTCAAATTCGTCTGCGAGCTTCATTAACTGCGTTAGGTTTTCGCACACATGTGGCAGTACAAACGCTCTCAAATCCGGCAAGCTGTTATTTAATATTGTGCTTAATTGCCGGGATGGTTTATAACGCAAGGGACGCATCAATGTCTGCATTTAGACCATGTATACTTTAAATTTTTCCGACAATCCCTGTTTCCTTCCGTAAACCTCGCCCTCCACCTTTGTGAAATAGTCCCTTGGCAGAAAGTATTCTTGGAAACTCTCCAGAAACCCTGCCCATGTGGTCCACTGCTGGTTGTTTGCCATATATCACTTATGAGCTATCCCTTTCAGCAATTCAGGCATTTGGGTTTGTCCCGTATGTGTCTGCGGACCACTCCACTTGCTCAATAAACTCTAGTGGTTTTCCGTGTCCATCGTAACTTATGCCCCATTCTCTCACCTGTTTGGCTACTTTCGAGTAGTCACTCCTTGGTGGTTGCTCCGACGACGTCCGTGTTTCCTGGTTCCGCGTACTTCTTGCTGCAGCGTTCATACTTGGTATAGATAATTCTTCCAGTTCGATGTCCTGCCCTGGTAGCTGTAATTGATCCTTCGCTGGGCTGTTCCTGGCATGAACTCTGGCTAATTCGTCGATCCTCAGACCCACGTTTATGTCTTTTTCCATACCTTGTGCCCATTCACCGAACTCTTTCCGCATGTTTTCCACTGTTCCACTCACTTCCAACCCAAATTCCTTGGCATATTTCACAATTTCCTCCCTTTTGAGGATATAGACCCACGCTCGCACCATTTTTACGTTGTTTTAATCTTCTTATTCTTCCAATACCACGTTGAGCGCCAGTTGTAACGAACCTTTGCAGCTGGGCGTAGCTCAGGGGTGCTCCGGGGTCGTTTCAACAAATTTATATTAAAGAACTGCCTTATCCTTTACGTTCGGCCGTTCGCGCTTGCTCACGCACCGATTCGAAGGACTCGCTCAGTTCCTAGTGCTCCTCTCTGCTTCGTCGTGATAATCGCTCCGACTGTTCGCAGGATGCTACGCACTCAACACTGGCTTCCTCTGAACTCCTTGCAACTTATCGTCGAGTCAGATCGCTTCGACTTCTCGCAATATTCGGTCTCTTGCCTTCTTGGTTCGCTTGTCTTCCACTCGCACTTGGGTTCTCACTGATTACTTCCGCTCCGCGCACTTGTAAATCACCGACTGTGTCGCCTTCAGGGCAGCCGCTCCTTTTATAGCTGGGCCGCAGGCCCCGTTCCGCTGCTCCAAGCAGGGCCTGTGTGCTTGTAGACTCCGTTGCAAGTCCCAAACGGGACCTTCTGCTGCTGCTGCTGTCACCAGGCCTCTGGCTGCTGTCGTTCCAACGGGACTTCCGCTGCTTCCGTGCTGCCTAGCAACACAAATTGTTCCCTCGCCGCCTTCTAGAACATTCGATCCCATTCGCCAATCACAGCTCGCCGCGTCATTCCGCTCGCTGCTCGGTTGAACCAGGGCCTTTGCTTCTCCAACTCTCCACTATCGTTCTCTCTTTCTTTCACCACTCCAAGAGAGAGCTATCCTCAATTCGCCGTAATTACCTTGTAAACATCGGCCTGTGAGGAATTACTCCTAACAGGGTATCGATCCGGCTCACTCTACATCCATTCGCATACTATGGAAAGAAAGCTGAGTGTGGGGTGCCGACCCAGTTCACTCGACACCAATTGAGATACCTTGGAGGAAAACTGGATGTGGATAAGCAGCTAGTACACGAGGGACAGCAATTTCAAAGAGACGGTCTTGGGTAGGAGACGGTGATGGTGCTATAATGGGTATATCGCCCGGTCGGCAAATGAAGGGTACACACGTTGAAGCAGTTATGTGAGAAACTTTCTTTAATGTTTTCAATATTTGAAGTTACACACACTTTTTCCTGTACCGCACTCCACTACTAGGTCGTTGCTGTATTCGCTACACTTCCTAAGGCTCGCGGCCCTGATAGCTGATCAAGAATATATATAGCTTATATGGTCGGAGATTATTCATTCTGGCTGTTACATACTTTTCACAAATTTACCGTTGGCACACAGTATAATAAAATCAAAATAAAAAAAATTGGCATTGCTAAAAAAAATACTTCCTCCCGAAACAGGGCTGTGTTTATTTATCATGAGGCACAACTGTAAATTTAGTTAAATTTATAGTAATTTTTTGCATTGGCTTTATTAATTTAAAAATTGGAAAAAATGTGATCAAATTATTTTTTTGTGATTTTGAAGTAACAGCCACGCTTATCTCTAAGGCATATTATAGATTTTTCAATCATACATATGTATGTGAGGCATTTTGGGGACACATTAGTGATGAGCCGATCTGGTTTCTATACATTGTATATACCCGGCGGTGCAAATCGACCTTAAATGATGGATTACTTCTTCATTACCTTGCCTTCAGTATGAAGGAAATACTCCCATACAGTCTGGTTTACATTGCCATATGCATGGCCACTTTGTATATGGGGATGTGCGCACCCCGCACTACTGGTAATAAAAGGTGCTTGCTAGAGCCGAACTGTCATCGGACTCCCACTACAAATGCGTATATATTCTTTTAAATGGTTATGCGAATTGTTTGCAGTCTGTTTGGTCTCCCTTTACAGAAAGGCAGCAGTTGTAGCTCATTACTTTTCCGTTAGGCGTAATTGTTATATTTTATAAGGCTGGAAATTAGCAACCTGGTCCTGGCCCGGTGGTAGCCCGGCTGGAGCTCGCCGTATTTGGGTGTGGTTCTTTCCAGGCTAATTTCTTCCAGAAATATAATCAATAAATCTAGTTTTGAATCGAACCAATTCTTAAAACTAAATTGATAGTGATAGGAAAAGATAGGTTATGTAAAGAACATTGAATAAGTTCGTTTAAAAAGAAGAAAAAATAGTCGATGCCGTCCACAAGTTGACCACACACTCACTCCGCTCCACAGGCATACTTCCCCTGTAACGAACCTTTTAATCTACCGGCTTCCGCTCAGGGCAGTCGTGGATCGCTCCAACAAATTTATAAGTATGGAGTTGGTATTGAAATAATAAGACCGGTGATTTCGTTTTATGCCGGTTTATTGGCCTTAGAATCCTATTGTACACTCTCGATGACTAACGACTAGGACTTAGCTTACTGGCTTATACGCTAACGTGGCTTCGTCTGAGCCTTAAATCCACTCCGACGGCTGGTCTAGTATGGCTACGGACACCGCTGGCACCACGATTCGCCTTAACACGTTGGCAGAGTCGCCCAACTCGTCGGCTCTCGTTTAGTACTGCACAGCTTCTTTCTTTGGGCTGGTGGAACTTGCACCGTTTCCTGCTGGCAGCACGATCCGTCTGGCGCACTGGTTAAACCACGCAGATTCGCCGACCCTTCGTGTCTCTCGCACAGCTCAATTGGTTACGTTCGGATCAAGCACTCACTTTGTTCCTTGGCTCCTGGTGGTATTCCCTCGATGAATAATCCGCTTGCTTTCACTCGCGTTGGTGATTCGCACTCGCTTAGAAACCGCGCACTGGGGACTGACACTCGGGTTAAAATGACTCGCACTCTGCTTCGAACTCTCACGGAATGTCTTTTTCCCAGCCGCGAGTCTCTTTTATATGGCTTCCAAGACTCGGCTAAGCTGCGCATTGGTTCTGCTTTAGTCTCACAAGTCCCGTTGTTGCCATGCGCGGTTTTGGGCAGCTTCATGGAAATTTCCACTGTCGCTGGCCTCAGCCTCCGTTGGTGTAAGTGCGACCACACACATTCGCACTCCTGCTGTCCCTTCCTAGCGCTCCATTCTAACGGGAACTCTCTCCGCTCTGGTGCGCTCAGCAACGGTACGCCATGCTTCGCTCTCCACTTCGCCCTTCAGCCCTTGCAGCCCAATTCGCCGCACATCTTAACCCTTATGTGACCGGCATTCCTTCCCCTACGTCTAAGCTTACATTCGGTAATTAACATAATTCTTAACATTAGTATTAGATATATCTTACATTTAATAATTTATAATAGGTATAAATTAGCTTATTATTAACCCTTGCCCCCGCTGTGAGACTTCAACTAAAGTCCTCACACTCACCCCTGATACACTCACTTATACAGACTCCAGGCATACACTTCCATACCAGCCACATTCACTCCAAATTATAAGCATTTACCAACTCATTTTGTTCGTTTTCAGATTCGTTCAAAATACAATGTTTTTTTTTCTATTAATTTCATTATAAATTTTCTTTTTCCACCAAAAAAAAAATTTGAAATTAAGAAATACTATATAAAGAGAAAACAAATTCTACAAAAAGTTTGAAAAATAAAACTATAAGAAAAAAATGTAGCCCCATAAGGGAATATTTTGCTGCGTTGCTTGCAAATAGTATCCAATAGATAGTTTGACGCTGAAGGCGTTGTATAGCATGCTCACTAATAAAAACACTTGGGAATACTCTATTGCAAATCACCTCGGTTTTTTTGGCGTTGATTAAAGTTAGAGATACATATTCTCTTGTTCTTACCTGGTAATTGATGATGGCGCCAGCATGCTTCACCAGGCTACAAATTTTTGTAAATAAATTATAAAGAACAAGTCGCTCAAGCCCGACTATAACATACTCTGTACCAACGAAATTATACACTCAGCATAAATTTTGATGCTGCAGTAGCAGCTGACAGCAGCGCTGCTTTTGCGCTGCAGCAGCGAACAGTCTTTTGATCATAACTCGTCAACCGATCATCCGATCTTCACCATTCCTTTGCGGATCGATAAGTTATTCGGATTACTAAGTATGCCCAGAAGGAACGAACCATCTATACGAGTGAGATATGACGCTTTTTCCATATTGCAGGGGTGAGAGGGGGCGTGGCCAAAATTGAATAATATATATACTTTATGGGGTCGAAGATGCTTCCTTCTGGCTGTTACATACTTTTGGACAAACTTAATATACTCTATGTACCTACGGTACAGAGTATAAAAATGGCAATCACACACGAAAGTTTACAACAGCTGAGCAGCTAAACTCATATCTATATATGCTTTTCTTTTCGCACTCCAAGCCCAGCAACAATTGGAAAAAATATCCCCCCAAAAGAAACAACACAACAAAAATACTTCCAACTAGGCAAAACGCTAAAAGTTTCCCCTCCCCCTTCTGGACTACCAAGCTCAGCTTAAAGAAGGTGTTGCCAAAGTCGCCTCTCTTGTCTCTGCCTCCCTCGCTGTCCAATGACGCTGTCCATGAGAATTGATGAGGAAGGTTAAAAGCGTTGCAAGCCTCCTCAGCACCAAGAACTGGTGTCCGAAGTGTGGGACTTGCGTTAGCTCACCCACTAAACATTCCACCCCCCTTCCGATTCCCGGCGGAACCACCGTTAGGAATTACTTCGCCGGGGGGAATGCCTAAGGCTCTTCTATGATTCTCCCCTTGAATTAAAACCGTTGCGCTGTCTTTCAGCGCTGCGCAGTCATTTCAGTATTAAGGAGGCCATATTGCTTACCGCTGACCAATTTTGTTCCGAATCGAGCATGATGTCTGCCAGGTTACAAACGGCTCGTGTCCTCCCCACCCTCATGCTTAGGTCTCTTCTTTCATTATTGTACAACGGACAGACAAAAAATACGTGTTCTGCGTTTTCAATTGCCCCCGAGCTCACACAGTGAGTACAGAACGGGCTGTCTTCGTGGTTAAATTCTATGCAAATAGAATCTGAAGCACCCATGTCCCGTTAGGAGTTGCGTCAGGTAGTAGTCTATATGACCATGCTTTCTGTCCAACCATCTTCGTGCGTCTGGAATCAGGCTAAAGGTACAGCGTCCGTTTGTGGTATTTTCCCACTGGTTCTGCCGGTGCAGCATAGTTTGCCTGCGCAACGCGTCTCTGCAGACCGCCAATGGGCCAGCAATTGTTCGAGCCCTGATCTCTGCTGCTTCCTGTGACATCAGGTCTCGTGGGATGATGACAGCTATGAACAATGCTGCTTCCTGAGAGACGGTGCGAAATGCGGAGCTCACTCGTAGGGCACATAGTTACCTTACCGTGTTTGCAGGGCGGATGTATGAGCTATGTGCGGTTGCTTCTGCGTGGAACTTACTACGCTTACCAGCAATTTCCACCTCGGTTGCTTTGGCCCTCTGGTGTTGGCCATAATCCGTGCCAGCGATGCTGCTGACCTGCTTGCCCTGTTGCTCGCATCTATAAGGTGCTGCTTAAAGCTAAGCCGATGGTCGATCGTCACTCCCAGGTATCTCAGATATCTTATAGAAGCGTCCCCAATCCTGATGGTTGCAGTCTCCACCACCTTCCTGCTGCTAATCCTGCTGTGTTGAGCCATTGGTTGATTATAGCCACCGCTAGGTTGCAGGTACGCTCGGTATTCGCCAGATGCTTCCCCACGACGATTAGGGCAATATCGTCCGCAAGTCCAATAAGGTTCGCCCCTTGTGGAAGATGCAGCTTCAGTACGCCATCGTACATTACGTTCCATAATAATGACCCTAGTACGGATCCTTGTGGAACTCCTCCAGATATTGCGTATCTTACAGTGCCGAGGTCGGTATTATAAAGTAGCACTCTGTCGTTGAAGTAGTCGGCCACGATATTGTTGAGGTATGCTGGGACTTTAGCATTCTCAAGGGCACTCAGTATGCAGCTCCATTTGGCTGTGCTAAAGGCATTCCTTATGTCGAGTGTCGCTACTAGGCAGTATTCTTTGTTGCCATACAGCCAGCGGTCCCCTTCAATTGCATGGCTGGCTGTGTCGCATAGCATGCTTACCGCATCTATGGTAGATCGTTAATTTTGAAAGACAAATTGCATCGGAGATAGGTAGCTCTCCACTGCAGCTTCTGTCCTCATGTGGATAATGCGTTCTAGAAGCTTCCAGTGGTACCCGTATGCAATGTTTAACAGACGATTTGTCCAATACTAATGTAGATAGCACATGCCAACTTATTTTTCTCTGAAATATAATTATACTCTGTACCGTAGGTACACAGAGTATTATAAGTTTGTGCAAAAGTATGTAGCAGGCAGAAGGAAGCATCTCCGACCCCATAAAGTATATATATTCTTGATCAGCATCAACAGCCGAGTCGATATAGCCATGTCCGTCTGTCCGTCCGTCTGTCTGTCCGTATGAACGCACAGATCTCAGAGATGGTAAGAGATAGAGGTTTGACATGTATGAGACATATGCTTCTTATGTCTGCAGGCAGATCAAGTTTATTTTCAATTATGGCCACGCCCCCTCCCACCACCGCAATTTAGAAACGTCATATCTCCCACAGTTTTGAAGATAGATGGCTTGTTCCTTCTGGACATATTTAGTTATTAGGATAACTTATCGATCCGCCAAAGGATTGAAGAAGATCGGATGAACGATTCTCGAGTTATGATCAAAAGACAAATTTTCTTGGTACAGAGTATGTTATAGTCGGGCTTGACCGACTTTCTTTCTTGTTTTATTATCTTATTTTTAGAAAAACAAAATTTTTTGATGTACTCAAAGAACAACAACAACATTAACTTCTTTGAATGCTTTGCTTAACTGATAAGAAAAATGTGACCAGTATTAATTCGTAAGGTGCGTTAAATATTTACTGTTTGATTAAAAATGTAATGTAATTTTTTGAATATTGTTCTTTTGAAATAGAGAATAGAACACATCTCCTGTAAATTTGTTTTTAAATCAGAAAGAGTTCTTGGAGGCTCTTTTTTAGGTTACTTTTTATTATTCCCTATATACTCTACGTTGTACTTAGGTCCGGACTATTTGATGGCCAATCTAAGATCCCAATTTGACAGTATTAGATGATGCTTCATCCTGCTGAAATGTTTATTCCCACAGTCAGCCAGTTTTGGTATTGATGGCAGCAAAACTTTCTTCTAGTATGTTAAAGTATTATTTAGCGTTGAAAATCCCCGCAATAATGTGCAGTTCACTTACCCATTTTGCAGATATGCGTTTGTTTTGATCTTCTTTCAATTCTAAGCTAAGCTAACTGGTCACATTTTTCTTATCAGTTAAGCAAAGCATACGAAGAAATTAATGTTGTTGTTGTTGAGAAGAAGAGTAGCGGTCTTACCGCTTGAAAAGCATCCTGTTAGACCCTCCTGAACGACACAAGCAAACTGCACAATTACAGTTTACCACCGACAAAACCAAACATCTCAAACTTATTTCACATGGCCCAAGATGTCTAATAATATCAAGAATTGACAGCTACCAAACCCTCGAAAAAATCTTTTTATTCTTGGTAGAAAAAGTAATCTATAACATCTGCGATGGAAAAGTTTTAAAAGTCGAATCAATTCGCTACAACGGCACCCTTCTCTCAAGCGTCCAAACTCATCACACTCACATCATTTACAAATACAATCAAAGTAAACGTTACTGGACACACCACCAAAAACTGCTCCAAAGGAGTTATTTACTGCAACAGCCTTAGAGACGTCCCTGAAGAACATACGAAATAAAACGACAAAATTTAATATAATTAAAAAAAAGAAAAGAAATCTGTTTAAGGGAGCCATTCATTTATGCTACCTTTTTCGAGAAATTTTATTAAGCAAATGATCATGAAGTTGTGTGTTTTAGCGAAAGAAACATTTGACACAGTTTGGGTTTGTTTTGGGCTCAAAAAACTGTATGCTTGTTTATTTAATGTGTTTAAGATGCTGTTATTGTTTAAACGAACGAACAATTGGTTTGGCTTTGATTGTTAACAATGTTTGATTAATGTTTATTTGTTGTTTGATTGTTTTATGTTTGCAGTGACGTTAATAAGCGAGCGATAGATAACGACTGATCTTGCAAGTCGAGATAAACATAGCTAAGCCTGCAAGCAGAACTTCGGCAGCCGAACATCTTAGATAAAACCTGTATGCATATAAATAGAATTAACAAAAGTAAACAAAGCAAACAAAGTGCTGCCAGGAGGGCAGTTACGTTGAATTTGAAAATGAGCTTAGAAATAATAATTTAGGAATAATTTTCCAAGCGTATTGGTCTCAAGGGGCAGAACAGCAATCTTGGCAACAGCCCGCCTTACTATGCCACCAGCTGTACGGATGACTGCAACACGAGCGACGCCGTCATCTCCAGATATGGTGCTCTCCACTCTGCCAAGACGCCATTGGAGTGGAGGTAGGTGGTCGACTTTAAGGACAACGATGCTGCCAGGCTGCAAATTAGGCTTAGATCCACCCCATTTTGGACGCTCTTGCACTAACGATAGGTAGCTCGTACTCCATTTACGCCAGAACGTCTGCTGCATCTGGCAAACACGCTGCCAACGACTAAGGCGATCGATGTTGGTATGCGTTTTATCCGGTTCATCAATTTCAGCATAGGAGGAACCAATGAGAAAGTGCCCAGGGGTTAGAATCTCTAAATCATCTGGATTCCCTGAAATTGGACAGAGCGGTCGTGAATTCAAGATAGCAGATATTTCACAGATAGAAAGGATAGAATAGATTTTTCAACTACTCTGTAAAAGTGATATTTGGACGGCTTGACAGCAGCCTCCCACAGGCCGCCAAAATGAGGCGAGCGAGGTGGGATGAATTTCCAATTATTGTCAAAAGAGAAGTTTTTGAGGGTCACTTAGGAAAAGTTGCCTCAACTCCATTAGCTCATTTTTGGCTCCAACGAAATTTGTAGCGCTGTTGGTTCAAATGTTGCTCGGCTTGCCCCTGATGCTGATAAATCGATTGAGGGCAGCTATAAAAGACAATGTCGAAAGGTATTCCACCAAATCCAAATGAGATGCTTTAGTGGCGAAGCAGACGAAAATGGCGATATAGCATTTTGTTGGGGGCCTGTTTCGAACTTCTGACTTAAAATAGTACGGTCCGCAAAAGTCAACACCTGTCGTATGAAATGGACGACTCGGCTGGACGCGATCCGCTGGCAAAGGGGCCATGATGTGCTCCATATATTTTGGCTATTTAGGCGAAAGCATCGAATGCACTTGGCGATTACGGCTGCAACTGTTTTCCGTCCTCTGATGGGCCAAAATCTTTGCCGCAGGGCAGCTAGCAGACTCTGTGGGCCAGAGTGAAAAAATTTGATGTGGAAAAAGTCGATGATTGCAACGGTTACCGGATGACGCTTGGGCAACAACAGTGGATGTCTGGCTTCATAGTCGAGCAGCGAATTTTGAAGACGTCCGCCCACCCGCACTAATCCAGCGTCATCAATGAAGGGAGGCAAAGAAACTAGCTTGCACTTTGCTGATAGTTCCTTTTTGGTGCTCAAGCTTCTTTATTCCTCAGAAAAGTGGACGCGCTGGACCTCCTTAATGAGGAGATGGGTGCCACCTTTGATGTCATCAACTGTTAAAGGACCCTTTTGGCGTACATGACCTTTGAACCGCAGCTAAAGCGATATATAGTACATAGCCAAAGACCCTTTGGAGCTTGCCAAATGAATTTTGGAACTTTCAGCCGTACGAAATATCCAGCTGCTGTGCAACAACCAATGCATGACGCCTGCGCTTAGGCAGGTCCAGCTGGTCAATAGGGCTACTTGTCCTTTCGGATGCATCTGAACATAAAAAAGAAGGTCTTCCGCGCCACAGCTTGGACTCCAGTAGTTCCAGCGGAGTGCATCCTCGAGACAGTATGTCGGCCGGGTTCAAAGAAGAGGGTATATGGTGCCATGTCATTCCTTTAGTTCTCTCCTGGATTTGTGAGATTCTGTTGGATTCAAAAATCTGATGGAGCTTGACGAATCCAGGACAAAAAAATGGTTGAATCTGACCAGCAATGTATTGGGCATAAAGAAGGAGATATTTCTTCAATGTTAGCAACAAGCTCTGATAATAAGAGCGCTGCAGACAGTTCCAACTTCGGTATTGCTAACGATTTAACGGGTGCGACTCTGGACTTAGAGCAGTGCAAATGCGATGTCACCTTGTTTTGCGTTTTTGATCGAACGTATATGCAGGCACCATATGCGGATAGGCTTGCGTCACTAAATGCAAGCAATTCGAGTGAAGATTCAGGCTGAATAACGAATCGAGGAAATTTAAGGCAGATGACTGTAGAGATCTGGGATATGTGTCAAACCATGCAGAGTGTAGGGATTTATCCCAGTCAAGCTTGTCTTTCCAAAGAGCCTGCATGAATATTTTTAGCTTGATGATGACTATAGCTAAGAGTCCGAGAGGATCAAAGAACCTAGCGATAGCCGATAATATGGTGCGCTTTGTAGCTGGCTAATCTGGTAAGCTCTCCGAGCATCCAACAACCAAATTGTTCGAACTAGTGTCCCATACCAATCCTAAGGCCTTGATGGCGTCTGTAACGTCGTGAAACTTCAACATTTTTTCCCGATCCACTTCTGGTTCGCCTTCGAATGCGGCTGGATCATTGGAGCACCATTTTCGTATTGGGAAATGACATTTTTTCAAGAACTCCTTCACTTGAGTACGAATTTCCGCTACCTCTTCTATACTGTTACCGCCAGAGTAGAAATCGTCTACATAAAAATGAGTGCGAACCATCTTTGAAGCTACAGGGAACTTGGCTTCCTCATCTAAAGCTAGCTGCTGCATAACACGAATTGCTAAGAATGCCGCAGGCTTTGTTCCGTATGTTACGATGCCCAGGGAATAAACCTTGATTTCTTCATTGGGGCTGATCTGGAAAGGTTACCAGGACACAGCGGTACATCTTGCAGGTATCCCCACACAGTGCAAGCTTGAAAAACCGGAACCTTAGCAGCGTGATAAAGATTTTTGGTTGTATGGAAGGACGCGTGAACAACAAATCATTAAGAGAGAAGCCAGAAGTCGGTTTTGCAGAGCCATCGAAAACAACCCGCAATTTTGGTTTTGTGCTATCTAGTTATAGCACGCAGTGGTGTGGCAATAAGTACTGAGGCGATGCAGATTGTTTGGTAGATAGAGACATGTGGCCCAAATATAGCTTCCAGCGACTTAAACCGACGGAAAGCACGGTCGTATGAATCTCCAAGCGCGTCCAAGCTGGTTTTGGCTAGGAGACGGTCCGAATATTGGCCAGAAGGTAGACGAGTGCAGTTTTGCTGAAATAGCTCCTCGCACAGAGCATCCTAGGTAGAAATGTTGGAGGTAGAGCCCCAGCAATTGTAAATTTCCCAAATCTTGCTCTAAATATCAGACAATGCGTCTTTTTCCAACTTGCTGTCGGGTTCTTTGGCTATTGAAACAAGAGCGGAGTGATTGCGGCCCGCTAAATTGAGCCCCCCAGACACGATCCACCCAAGTCTGGTTTCAGACAATGCGTCTTTTTCCAGCTTGCTGTCGGGTTCTTTGGCTATTGAAATAGGAGCGGAGTGATTGCGGCCTGCTAAATTGAGCCCCCCATCCACGTCTGGTTTTTTGGAGGGTGGGTAGATGATCACCCGAATTTGTCCAACGCAAAGGAGGTCAAAATAGAAACCAGCGCCAATCAATCCGTTGGTTTTTGTAGAAAAGCGGATCAGCACGAAACAAATTGTTCGGTAAATTCCAAAAATTTGGCGAAGTATTTGCCGTTTTGCTTCCTTATAACGCTTGTTGCTGGTCAAGGTTAAGAATGAAAAATGAACAAAAATTATCTTTGACGTCTTTAGATGATGCGATGCATGTACTACGATTAATTTTGTTAGTAGCTGGTTTTCCTACCTGATTGCTAGGTATTTGGTTTAACATAGCATTTTCCAAGTTCTCCATCATCCGGCATATCCTTTCCAAAAAGAAAGACATCTCCGTCCATTTAGGCAGCCTATTCGTCTGCAATACCTCTTCCCACTTATCCTGAGTGTGTTGATCCAACTTTGATGTGATGAGATGAACTAGCAGCTCATCAGAAATTTCCTGCGTCGATGCCATTGTGCCATCGCTCAATTGACGCAAGCCACTCGCAGAACCCTTCCCAACACCCGAAAGCCTGAAGAAAGACCGTATGTGCCTGAAAATGCAATAATTTATTATCAAATCTCTCAATTAATAGCTTGATAGCTTTGTCGTAATTAGCCTCAGTGGGCTCAAGTGACCGAATTGTGTCCAGAGCGGTGCTCTCCAAACAAGAACGCAGATGCTGGAATTTTTCCACTTTGTTGATGTCCTCGTTTTTCCCGACAACAGTATCAAACATGGCATAGAAATTCGGCCAGTCAATGTAAGCCCCGCTGAACCGTGGAAGCTTGAACTCAGACAGCCGTGTAGTACGCGCTGTGCATCTGAATGCAGAATAATTTTCATCAGTAGCACGAGAGAGCTTGGATTTCACCTCGCAATACATTTGCACCAAATTGGATCTCGAGTCGCTAGCCAAATAAATCAGATCCAATTTTTCGAGGCAGGTTTGAGCGCTTTTGTATTCCTTGCTCATACTCTCCACGAGATCCAGGCGCACCTGCACATCGGCCTCATCAAAATGAGCTAACTGATCGGCAGCTAAAAAATCATTTAAAGCCACAAGCTGCCGTAACACCGAATTCGCCTTTGTCTTGTAAAAGTCAATATCACTGTCCGTATCAGACATTGTGAATAAGAAATGAATATTTAATATTCACTTCAAAAAATGAGTTATGCGCCAATGTCAACCAATGCCAACGAAAAAACCGGGAAAGCGAAGCGAAAAGCAATGCAACTGCCCAACAACCGTATGCGTTCAATGACCGCGGCTTGGCAACCAAAAACTCTAAGGAAATATATAAGTATATGTTCAAGCGGTTCGACAAATCAAAACTGTTTTTATGTGCGCGACTGCGCCGAGTTACCCAAAAACTGTGTTTATGTGTGTGTGAATGTATGCGGTTTTTTGCTACCGAATTGTGGAAAAAACGCTTATAATTTTTAAAACAATATTTAATAATTATTTTGAGCACTATAACTTTTACGATCACGTCGGGGTCAATTTATGCTACCTTTTACGCGAAATTTTTTTAAACAAATGATCATGAAGTTGTGAGTTTTAGCGAAAGAAACATTTGACAGTTTGGGTTTGGCTTGGGCTCAAAGAAATGTATGCTTTTTTTATTTAATGTGTTTAAGATGCTGTTATTTTTTAAACGAACGAACAATTGGCTTGGTTTTGATTGTTAACAATATTTGTTTAATGTTTATTTTTTGCAATTGTTGTTTGATTTTTTATGTGTGCAGTGTAGTTAATAAGCGAGCGATAGATGACTGATCTTGCAAGTCGAGATAAACATAGCTAAGCCTGCAAGCAGAATTTCGGCAGCCGGAAATCTATGCTTATATAAAAGCTGTATGCATATAACTAGAATTAACAAAAGTAAACAAAGCAAACAAAGGGCTGCCAGTAGGGCAGTTACGTTGAATTTGAAAATGAGCTTAGAAATAATAATTTAAGAAGATTGATTCTGCTCCCGACAGAATCAAACACCCTAAAAGAAACCGGCTTAAGAGTTATCACTTTCTGCACCCCACAGCTACCAGTTGGCTTTCAATAGGCTACCAAAAAGTCTCCATGTCCATACATCCCTCAGCCCCTACGCTGCAAAATCTACGACTGGCTAAGACACCCAACAAAAGTCTGCAAAAGCAACACTCTTTGCGTAAGCTGCGGCAACTCCACTTCTGCAGCAACTGCAAGGAAAACGGCTTTACCAATTACCAGCACAATTCACTCGATCATAGATGTTTGTCGTTTACAAAGAATAAGGATAATCTGGCCATCAAATTGATCGAAAACACCACAATGAAAAACGCCATATTACTATACAATGAACGTCGCCAGCGCGCCTTATCCTTTACCAAATCCCTCCGCGGAGACAAGCCAATGCCTACATTAAGCACCATCAATGCTCTTCACTCCCAAATTCTCGACTACTTCGACTTATAGGCTACCTCTTTTGACAATTCACACAAAAACCTCCCAAATCTTCACTTATCGCCACTCAGCGATATAGAAGTGGACATATCCAAGAGCTCCACCGCAGACAATGACCAAGCATCACCGACTCAAAAATTTCTATCTACCCTAAGAATAGAAACACATTAAAAACTACTTTTAAACCTAAGCAACCTAATAGGCTATTTACACTAGGAGTCCGTTATGCGTTAATAGCTAACAATCATTTTTTTTCCATACAAAAAACGCTGAAAGTAGGTATTACAATAAAAGATAAATAGACTTAACAACAATTATGATCACAAATACTCATAAAAAAGAAATCCCCAAAGATCATATGTATCCAAGATACGAACCTCCACTACCATCACGTCTATCCCACCCCCATCAACTACTCGGCATATTACGAAAACTCATCCAACAACTCCTATGGAGACACTGCCTTGATAGTTCACGATTCTACTTAGCAACTACCCTTCCCTCATAATAATGACTTAGATGCAGTAGCCACTCTCATCCACTCCAAAATTTAATTCATCGTAATCTCCACGAACATACGCCTAAATAAGAAGTTCAACATCAACAATCTCAGAAATTTGTTTAACAACCTCCCCCACCCTGTGTTAATAGTCGGTGACTTTTAGAGCTGACATACTAGCTGGGGATCACAAACAAACAACTTACGCGGCAACAAGCTCATGAACCAATTCTCTTTAACCACTCTCAACGATGGCTCCCCTACCCACTTTTCGACGCACTACACTTTCACCCATATTGAATTATTCCTCGCATCCCCACTACTATCCATGTACCTAAAATGGAAGACAAATCCCTCCTTATCAGGCAGCAACCACTTTCCTATCCACATAGACCTTTTTGAACAACAAAACCAAATGTACACTGACCAAAAACCAAAAATCCATACAAACAAAGCTAACTGGCCACTTTTTAACGAACTCACACAAATATTCAACAATCAAAGACCCCAAAGCCTAATGTTGGGGCCAAGAAACGGCAAACATTACAAAAATTATACAGGGTGGTCCATTTAGAAATTGGAATTTCATTTTGATATAAAAATCCGGCTCTATCAAAGGTTGAACATTTATTGGAAAGGTTGGTTCATGTCAATTATTTAAAAATAATTTCGGTCAAATGACCACCACGGCTGACTTGGCAGTAGCCCATTCGAACCACCCAATTTTTGAGAACATTTTCAATTGTTTCGGCAAATCATCAATTGTTTCAGGATTGTTTACATAATGTTTGTCCTTGACCGCTCCCCAAAGATAATAGTCTAACGGTGTCAGATCACATTTTCTTGGCGGCCAATTCACATCTCCATATTTGCTGACTATTCGATTTTCGAAGATAGGGCGCAGAAGACGACTCGGGTGGTCAATTGGCTTTAGCCGCTGCACCAATTGAACTTTGTATGGCTTCATGGCAAGGTCTTTATGCAAAATTCGCATCAAAGAAGTGTGCGAAATGTCCAATTGTTGAGATTGATGGCGAGTTGACGGTTGTTCACAGACATTTTCAGCAACCGCAGCAATGATTTAGGTCGAGCGCACCGGACGAGTACGTACACGGGTTGGTTTATCCACCAACATTCCAATTTCACGAACTCGCTTCACGAATTGATCCACAAATTGAGTTTTCGGAACATTTTGTGTTGGTTGTGTTGTTTTTTTCAAATTTCGCTCAGTTTGAGTCTAGGACTCACCACATTGGAAATATGTTTTTAATATTTCCCAACTTTCATCAAGCGAGCAGCGACCCATTTGGTAAATGTCAAAGTTTTAACTAAATATTAGTCGCTTTCCGAATGACATTTGACGTTGTTAAAGCCGAATGATGAATAGTTCAAATTCCAAACACTCGATGGACCACCCTTTACCTCTGTAGTAACCAATCAGGCCATCCCCAAAGCCTCCCCCAAAAAACACTTTAAACACAACGTCCACTATGGGACAGTACACTGCAGCGACTAAATCAATCGAAAAATGAGGAGTTGAAAAACTTGAAAACAACATCAACCAGACAACATCCTAAGCTACAAAAGAGCCAACACCCTTCTTAAACGTGAGATTAAAGTCAAAAAACGACAATCTACATTACTTTCCGAATCCGAAATTATTCGATAAATAAATTAACTTAAATAATTCAACCCAAGCAACGACAGACCCAGCTGAGATAGCAAAAATCTTATGTATGCACTGGTCCAACTTATCTTTCGACTCCAATTTTTCAAACACCTTTATACAGCACAAGCAACAAGTAACTTCTTATATATCTTTCAGCCCCTACCCCGAAGCAATGTAGCTAGAAAAAAATAGCCCTAATCAAACTAAAATCCGCCCTTAACAAATTAAAATTAAAATGACCAGGTCGCCACCGCTTCATGTACCAAATGGTTTAACACCTACCACTTCGAATCCTTGTGCTATTCAACAATATAGTCGACAATCACCTACTGCAACAATTCAAAGCAAGTTCAAGAGCAGACAAAACCTCTCTTAACTCCTACAGACTAATCTTCCTTCAACCTTGCATTGTAAACCAAATTACCATATTATATCTAACCGACTTTGGTTTCTTGCTTTAAACGGCAAGTATCTAGACAGTCGACAAATGCTCTTTAGAAAGGGGAAATCGGTATCTGGCGTTCTAGCTGAAATGGATTATCAGACCACCTGACCTCTCTCCACAAAAAATCATATATCCTTACTATCACTAGACTTTGCAAAGGCTTTCGACAGAATCGGCATCCACACAACAAGCTCAAAAACTAGAAAATAGGTCAAAAAATTCTGAACTACTTAACAAGCTTCCTCACCGACAGAAAAACATGCGTACTTCTCACCAAATGATACTCTTCAACTAAGCCACTAAAAAAATGGAGTCCCCCAGGGATCCCCACTATCTGTCATACAATACAAAAAATGAAACAAAACTGTATCCATACACAAATCTTTCGAGTTCACAGCCTAAGCTGATGTAGTCACTACACACTACTATCTTCAAAAAAATTAAAAAAAAAAACACATTCTCTCTTAATATCAACGACCTCTTTACAGATATCACATCGTGCTGCGACGACTCTGGTGCCTCACTTTCCATAACAAAATGCAAACACCTACATATATGTTGCAAGAAGCAGTGCACAGTGCACTTCAATGCAACGTATTTTCATTAGAAAATGTGAAATCCCTTAAAATTCTAGGACTTTCAATAGATAGCCGGTACAAGTGGATCACACAGATAGACAACCCTTTAGTGCGACTCTCAAAAAGATTCAATTGGAAATATGTTTCCAATCATCAAATGCCTCTTCAGTTACAAATAGAACTCCAGCACCAACAACATCAGAAGCGTCATTAACTCCAACATAACGTCCAAAATAAACTTCTGGATTTACTTCTTCGGATACTCACCCAAATCCACCCTGAATAAACTGAGGACATTATACCACTGAGCACTCAGATTGGCATTGGGAGCATTACGAACCAAGCCAATAAACAACCTTTTTTACGAAGCCATATACATAAACTTTAGCATCATCCTAAACTCTAGACATTCTTTAATTGAAGACATTTTCAAAGAATCATTAAATCTTAAAGGACCCCTCGGCTACCCTGAGTAACACAACACAATAAAACTCTGCAACATGGACAACCTACTAATATCGCCCCTCAACAGCAAAAGACACTATACACCAGCCTGGAACACCAGGACCCTTCGCAAAATAACATCCTTACACACAACTCTAAGAACAGAAATTCCTCCTGAAATATATCGAGCAAAAATTTTAGAAATTCCACATTCTTTCAAAGACTACCACTTTTTATTCACTGACGGTTCCAAATCAAGCACAGTCTTATCCCATAGCGTTACCACCGAGAACTCTATAATCTCAAACCATCTTCTTTCTAACTTCTCTTTAATCTTCACTTATCTTCCTCAATCTTCCATTTTTAACGCTTACAAACTCGGCAGCAAAAAAAGAGGAAAATTCGCAATATGTAGTGACTCTCTATCCGCTTTCAAAGCGATAGCAAACTACAACAATACCGACTACTACACACCAAATATAACAAATTTATCCTAGTATGGGTACCCGGACACTGCAACATCTTTGGAAATCAAATGGCTGATCTAGCAGCAAAAAAAAGGCATTACATTTTCCCTAATTGTTGAAAATAATTTAAATTTAAACGACCTGCGCAGCTATGAAACAAATCTCCCTTAACTACAAGAGCACCTTGTATTATAATACTTCGCTGCACTACAAAACAAACAATCACAATGGTACCAACTCTGAAGAGAATAAAACCCAAAAACTTACTCACTCTTGACTCGACGCAATCAAATTCTCACGAGTACGCCTAGGCCATACTCTAGTTTCCAATAAGTACATTTTTGACAAGTCCGCAACATTGCAACACTGCCTTAATTATTATACATATTATTTTAGAATGCCACAAATTGCTAACCCCAAGAACGCTACACCTAGGCTAATCCCCACAAGAACCATTGTCATACTACAACTCCTCCCAAGCCATGAACTTCCTTAAGTCCATAAACTTGTACCACGAAATATTAAATAAGCATATATTAAAATTAAACAAGTAAAACTAAAACCAACTTACATATAAGAACTAGCCAATCAAAAACTGTCACATCTTAAATGTAAGCATTTTTTTGTATTATACCCATAAACTACTTATGTATCACCAGCCTATGTTGCTATGGCTTTTCAATTGGACACAATTTGTAATTGTGAGTCAATTTTTTCAAATAATAATAATCTTTCAGAAAAATAGGTTTGCATGTGTTATCTTCATTAGTACTAAAAATATCGTCTGTTAAACATTGCATACGGGTAAAAATGCTTGCCGTGAGATTTGATATCTTGTATGTTAATATGCGTTGGTCTGGCGGAATGGGTACATGCGTTCGTACACACTCAACTCAAGTGGTTCCCGGGGCCTTAAATCCTTCAGCCACCCATCTTATATCTAGCGAATATGTTAACGCTCAAACCGTGTTCCAACTCAAACATTCTCCGGGGCCACCAATGTAATATCTACTTACCCAGTTTGTATCTTACTCTTCCCTGAGAACCATAGACTCTAAATAAATGTCTAAGTTGACGCTTCAGTTCCTTTGATTTGTCCCACGTGGACCCATTTTGTGCTGCAGTTTAAGCTGCTCGACATTTAGTCCGTGTTGGTTGTTGTCATCATATCCTGTTGTCCTGCATTTGGTTGAGGTGCTATTGGTTCCACTACGATTCGTTGTAGTCGCTGCTGCCTGTCATCCAGCCTTTCCATCATCACAATAGCCTTAACTCTCAGATCGAACATTTTGTCGACAAAAGCTATGTAAATATGCACAGTCAGACTTTTATGGATTTCGTCCACTGCTGACATCCTGTATTTTATCTTCAATTTGTTCTCCAGAATTCCATATCTGTCCAATAGCCTGGCTTAGTTTGCCTGCAAATAAAAATAATATTTAATAATATTATCAATTACTCGCATCCACATCACGGACTTCGATAAATTAAAAAATTGTAAGCGCTTACATCCAAAGAAGTATTAAAAAGGTGTGTGTCGCTTGTGAATTTTTCAATTCAATTCATTTCAATTAGGTCACCAAGTAGACCCTTTTGTTCTTTTTAACAGTTTTTAATTTATACCACTAATTCCGTTGCCCTAGGCCACGGAAAACGCTTAACACTGCACGGACCTAAGCTCAAAAAAATGTTCATTCTTAATTTTAGGAAACTGACAGTCTAAAATGTATAAATGGACTATGTTTAGAGGAGGATATCGATTATATCACCTTTTATTAATAATACAAATGCGCTTCGGATTATTAAAATGTTTATTGCTTGATCTCTGGAGTTGCAGTGCTGCACCAGACGCAGATGCCGGCTGCCGCTGCATCAAAAAGCTTACCTCAGACAAAAGTTTTGAGCGTAGGAATTAATAGTGTGAGCTTTGACTTTGGGTTTATTTACAAGCGTTAGAATTCAAAACAAACATTAGCCAAAAGGCATTTACATTTAAATTACTATAACTAATTATTAGCGCTTCTGCTCCAAACATCCTCCCCCGTTGGAAGAGTCATGCTTTCAAGCAGTTCACGATTCGACGGGCAGAACAGCTAATTTGGCAACGGCTCTCTTGAGTTCTCTTAAGACCCGTCGCTGTACAGATCCCTGGTATGACCTCCTCGATGCGACCATTCTGCCATTTTAGTGGAGGCAGGTTGTCATATTGCCGATCAAAATGTTTGCAGACTCAGCTCGCCATTTGCCTCTCTCTTGCAACAAGGACAAATACTCTGTGCTCCACTTTCTCCAGAAGTTTTGCTGCGTCTGGGTCACTAGCTGCCAACGTCTGAGACGGTTGGCGTTGAGATGGGTGACATCTGGCTCAGGAAACTTGGTGAAGCTGAAGCCTTTGAGCACATTGATATTTCCCGGATCTTTTGTAATTGAAAAAGTGGACGAGAATTAAGAATCACAAATATCTCATAAGCAAGAGTGCGAAGTTCATCAGAGGTCAAAATGGATGGGCCGACGACTCTGTAAAAATGATATTTTGCTGCCTTAACAGCAGCATTCCACAAACCCCCGAAATGCGGCGAATGAGGTGGGATAAATTTCCATTGGATGCCATCAGCAAGACAGTATTCTGTTACAGCAGATATGTGAGGATCGCTTAAGAATAAATCCTTGAGCTCAGCCAGTTCATTTTTTGCACCAACAAAATTTGTGCCGTTGTCGGTCCATATTGTATGCGGCTTTCCTCTCAATCTGATGAATCGTCTCAAAGCTGCGATGAACGACGAGGTTGACAAGTCCTTAACGACCTCCAAATGAGTAGCTTTAGTCGAGAAGCACACAAACAGCGAGATGTACACCGATTGTGAGGTGGCTTATTACGAGCTTCGGCTTTGTGATAAAATGGACCACAAAAATCAATGCCCGTAGTGTGAAATGCCGGGTTTAGCTGAACGCGATCTGCTGGTAGTCCTCCCATCACAGGCTCGAAAATCGTTGGCTTTATCCGAAAACACCTGACGCATTTGCTGATGACGCTGGCAACAAATTTACTACCTCCAACTGGCCAGTATTTTTGTCGCAAAGAAGCAAGAAGAACTTGCGATCCAGCATGCAAATATTTTTGATGATACCAGCTGATAATGGCTTTGGAGACTGGATGATTCTTCGGAAGCAATATGGTCCAAATTCGAGTTTTGAAGCCTCACCACCAACACGAAGCAGCCCGTCGGAGCCAATCTCTGGCTTGAGAGAAATCAATTTGATTTTTGGAGAAAGCGGTTTATTGGCGGTGAGTGCATCGATTTCCATGGCGAAGTGGACTTTCTGAATGCTTCTTAGAAGATGCTGTGTGCCGATGGTGATATCCTGTACCGTGAGCGCTCCTTCTACTCGAGAACAGTTTTTGTCTCGAACGGATACAAATCGATGTATATAGTATAAGCGAATACATGCTGGAGTTTTGGAAATCAATTTTGGTACTTGCAGTCGATTGAGAGATCCTGACGAATTGATCCAAGTAACGTTGTATGACGACGCTCTGAAAGCTCCTTAAATAATTCCACCTGAGCAGGCTATCCAAAAGCTATCCTTTGAGCCATAGACTCAGATCCAACAACTCCCTCGGAGTACATTCCTAGACACCGCAGGATTTAGATGAGTTGGAACATGATTCCACGTCATGCCATTGGTCATCTCCTGGATTTGCGCAATTCTGTTGGCGACAAAAACATTAAAATTTGACGGTGCTTCACGTATCCAGGACAACACAAACGTTGAGACGGACCAACAGAAAAAATCACAAGGAAATTACATGCTCTCTTTGACGCTAGAGACCAACTCAGCCAGCAATAATGCTGCAAACAGCTCCAATTTGGGAATGGTCACAGTTTTTAGGGGTGCCACTTTCGACTTTGAGCAAAGTAGTTGCGATTTTTTTTTAAATTCCTTTATTTACACTAAATCAACTATACACATATAAATACTTTTAGACAACAGAAAACAGAAAGAAACATCATAAACCTGCGTGACGGCCACAAGGCATTGCTTCGCAGATTTGATGACCCGCCTACTCCCTGATTCTACGCTGCGTATCCAGTCTCCGAAGGGTAGCCATAATAGTAGCTGCGAAGTCGCAAGTTGCCTCCCAGTTCTCCTTCGACGTCAGCATGTATGGGACTAAATTATATTCGGCTATATTGCCGCCCATCACTCTGGATAGTTCCACCCTTTCATTATGAAACCTTTCACACTCGAACAGGACGTGCCTGGCGTCTTCCACAAGCCTTTCTTCGCAGTATATGCACTAATCGCTTTCATCATGGCCAACTCATTTTAGGTAGCTCCTGAAACAACCATGTCCACTAAGGAGCTGTGTTAGGTGAAAGTTCACCTCTCCATGCCTTCTAGACAGCCACGGCAGCAATTCAGGAATTAGGCTATGGGTCCAGCGACCCTTAGTGGATTGTTTCCAACGGTGTTGCCACCTATCGACGCTCCGCTGCCTCGCTTCCTGCTGCTGGGTACCATTGTTAGGTTGACTTGAGCCACTCAACAGTGAAGTTCTGTACCTCTCATTTGCTTCTGCGGCCAGCTCGCTAAGTGGGAACATCCCGACAATGACCAAAGCAGCATCTTCCGACACTGTGCGGTATGCAGAAGAAACCCTGAGCGCACTTTGACGGTACGCCCCACATACGCGTTTAATGTAGCTAGAGAGCTCCATGGAACGGTGCCAGATCGGCGCAGCATATAAAATAGTGGCTTTTGTAACACTCGCCAACAGCCTACTTCGCCACTGTTTTGGTCTAAGCGTGTTCAGCATGATCCTAGCTAAGGCGTGGCTTGATTTTGCTGCCTTCTCCCAGACGTAAGCCAAATGTTCTCGGAAGCATAGCCTGGTATCCAGCATTACTCCAAGGTATTTAATGGCTCTTTTGGATTTCATCGCTGTGCCATTGACCCTGACCCAAGCTGATTCCACCTTCTTACGACTGCTAATTAGCACCGCCTCTGTCTTATGCGCCGTGAGCTCGAGTCCCGCCACATTTAGCCACTGGTGGATGCGCCCAATGCCAGAATTGCACTCCTCTTCTGTCCTTCTAAAAACTTTATCCACAGCAACGAGTGCCACATCATCCGCAAAGCCCACTAAGTGCACTCCTGGTGGGAGGGACAGCCGGGGGACCCCATCGAACATGGCGTTCCATAGAACAGTTCCAAGCACGAAGCCATGTGGAACACCTGCAGACACAACATGGGTTTTGTTATCCTCTACCGTGGGGTGCGTAAGCACTCTACCACTGAAGTAGGATCTAATGGCCGCCTGGAGATACTGCGGAACACCGAATTCATCTAAAGCGTTTGGGATTCGGTTCCAATCAGCGCTGTTAAACGCATTTTTTACGTCTAGGGTGACTACAAGGCAATACTCCTTAGATCCTCGTTTTCAGCTAGAGCCCTTAATAGCACTGTGAGCAATTGTGACCACCTTGTCAATCGCATCCACTGTTGACTTCGCCTTTCTAAAGACAAACTGATTTGGCGAAAGCCCACCTGCTCCACTGGTGGCCTCATCGAGTCTCTGACTTATGAGCTTCTCCAATACCTTACCAACTGTATCGAGAAAGCAGATAGGTCTATAAGACGGTGGATCGCTTGGTTGACTTCTTGGTTTAGGAAGGGGTACCAGTAACTGTTTCTTCCAAATGGTTGGAAAAATGCCTTCTCGCAGGCACTCATTGAAGACATCCGCAAACTGTGCTGGGTGCAGTGCCATGGCTAGCTTCAGAGCACGGTTCGGAACATCATCAGGGCCCTGTGCTTTATTGGGTTGAAGGTTCATGGCCGCCGCCAGTATTTCTGCTGGTGTATAACATTTGTGGTGGTAACACCAGGGTGCATGGGCAAGACAGACGCGCGAGTTGGGAAGAGGTTATCGACAATCTTTTTCAGCTCACACGGGTCGCTTGGTGTGGCCCTCCTGGCGTGGAGGCACGTGCGCCGGGCATCGGCGATACTCTCGTTTCACCAATATGTAGGTTCATGCCGTCTATAGGGCTTGCGCCTGGCCATGCTCGCGTCACAGGCCCTTTCTATTTGCATGGCGGTCTGCTGCGCTCTGTCCTCTGCGGTTCCACTAGATGTGAAAGATACGAGGGCATCTGTAAACACTCGGGGGTTGAAGGTTTCGATCCGATACTCCTTCTCCTTCATTGGCTTCTTGGGCCTTACGTCCGCACGACCGCCAATGGAGCATAAAATAAACTGGCGCTCACAAATGTAAGGTCAATTATTGATCCACGACCTGCTCTGCTAAAGGTATGCTGGGAGCCGACATTTAGTAGCGCTATGTCAAGGGAGACAATTATCTCCAGTAGAGCACGTCCTCTAGGGACAGCCGCATTCCTCGGCCCAGGCGTTAAAATCACCAGCAATGATAACTCTGTTGCGGCTCCTGACATCGTCTGAAAGATCTGACAGTATGACGAACTCGTCTATGTGCAGGCTCGGAGATAAGTAGCAGCTATAGATCCACAGGTTTCCAAAATTTGCTCGCACGAGTCCAGCAGAACATTTTACCTCGTCCAGGCAAAAGGCTGAGTTCCCACATAGCCATAAAGCCGCTTTTCCAGTTGTGTCAGATGCCCATGTCCATGTACAGTCGCTCTGTCTGTGATGTGGTTCGCTCAATATTGCCAGATGAATGTAGTGCTCCTTCGGTGTATGGTCTAGGAGGGCCTGGGCCGCTAAACAGTGGTTGAGGTTTAGGTTTGAGGGACATCTACTACTGTCCGTGTAGTGCTTGGCGGCCTTTCCGCCGCTCCTAATGCAAAAAATACAGTTTGGTTCTTTTGTGCACTGTCTAGCTTTGTGCTTAATGTCGCCACATTTGAAGTAGCCACCATTACAGTTGTCATTGCTCTTGCAGTTGATAGCTATATGACCAAATTCCAGGCCGTTGAAGAACTTGTTCAATTGCGTTCGTACCCTTACCCGGCATTGAGCCCAGCCGATTTGAATTTTGCCTACCTTGATGAGCTGTGACGCCTGGATAACACTGCTATCTGTGTTCCGCCATAGGCCTCCCGAAGCGAATTTGTGTCTTCGACAACTATCTGCTGTTCCGACATTGCCAAGTTTATGGCTGCACAGATTTCCTCTTTCGTGGTGTCCTCATCGATATCTCGAATCTCAAGCCCATCGTTATCTTTAAGAGTCTTGACTACTGCCTTGCCGCTCATTGCCCGTTCAATGGCCGTCTGGAGCTTAGCAGTGTTCGGCTGTGCTTCCTTTTCAAGACGGAAGATTAGGTCCCCTCCAGCTTTCTTCCTTATTTGACTTACCATTCCTCTGACTTCTTTTAGAGATGGGTTGGATTTGACAACCTTTAAGACGTCAGCAAACGTGCATTTCTCGGTTGTCTTGACCACGACTGCATCTGGCTTTGAGTTAAAGACTGGTTTTCTTTTCCTTCTATTTTGGACCTTAGCCCATTTACGATTCGGCTCGCTTCCTTGATTTGGTCCATTGTTGTTCAACCCTGGACACTCGTTGGGATGCCCGGATCGTTGTGACTGCATCTGTTGCTGCTGGGCTCCACCTTTTGGGCCTTTAGCTCTCTTAGGGGAAGACTGTCTGCTCGTTGGTAAGTCTCGAAGGCGTTTTGGAGTACCTACAGGAACTCCCGCTGCCATTGCGTGCACAATCGCCTTAGCCGGGCCACTAATTTATGGTGTGGTTTGCGTTTCGACACTTGAGGACTCTGTTTTAGTATTACAGAACACGGCTGCGGCTTTTTGGAGACTGATAACTTTGTTCAGCTTGTGTCTCATTAGTTGGCTTATGACCTTTTGACCCTTAAGAAGAGTACAAAGTCCATCTAGAGTGGCTCCGATGCCATCAATAGTATCTTTCACGGTACCAACGAACAGACTCTGCTCATCATTCCGCACTTGATGCTGGTTTTGGGGAGATTTAGCCCATTTGACACTAGGCGTGCTCCATTGTATCGGTGGGGATCTCTGCAGCGAGGAGCGCCGCACGAAAGCCGCCGTGTCTTGGGTATCCAGGGTATCTGCTACTCAGCCCTAATCTGTATGGGGAGTCCCTCGTTGGCCTAAAGTTTCCCTTGGCGTTTTACCGATGGGAGTTATACCGCCCCGTTTCGGTCACCAGAGCCTCGTTATTTTGCACCGCTGAGGCGGGGAGGTTGGTAGTTAGTCGATTCTTTGACCTTCTGCTCCTTTTCTCCCCAACAGCCTAGAGTGAAGTATGATTTGTGCCACAGTAATTTGTCACAGTTTCTTCACGAACGTACCACTGTACATTCGCTGAAATAACTGTTTAACCACGTTTTTGCACACTCCTTCTTCTCGCTCTACTTCTCCCTTTTTCTGGCAAGCTGCCTCACTCCCGATTGAACAGTCAAAATAGACGCGTCGCAAAGTCAATAAAATTGTAAAATTAAACGTTAATACTAGCATATAAAACTGTTCTTAAAAGTTAAGACAAAAATATTAAATAAAACTCCACAAACTATTCTAAAATAAACTAAAACTCCGTATATTTTCCTTTTAAAACGGAATATACATGATTGGAGCAGTCGGCAAAAGTGTAAAAGCAATCGACCATTGATTGCTTAATAATTTGCAAAAAGTTAAAATAAGTGCTTTTTCTTGCAAAAACAATACATATAAATGGGCGGTTTAATGCATTTCGTTAAAGCATGCATAACCGTGAATGTATGTATATAACGAGTTACATATATTGTACATACATATTGGTGGCTGTACAACGCAAAGCAAAACGAAGCGCGCGCAGCTTGCAAGCAAAAGGAGATAGAAAGAACTAGAACAAAACTATAACGGTGCTTGCCCAACTGCTTGAAATAAAAACTGCTTGCTCCGAGTTCTCCAAAACTGTAATCCCGCTTGACGAACTGCTTCGTATAAAAGCTGTTTGTGCATATCTCTACAAAAGACAGTGGCGTCAAAAAGCTTTCGTGCAAGTCGCACACTGTCAGAAGAAAAATAAAACCATGACATCCACAAGTGTTTGGGAGCTTTTGGCGGACGTACAGGACTTCGGCGGAAAAATTGAAGAGCTTTTCATCTTTACCAAGCATGTGGATTCCCTGAGAGAAGTAGCTGCTGCGTGCGACCCAAGTCTTCTGAGTCTGTTTGACCTTAGAGTGAGATGCAAAATAAAAGATAAAGCTAATATTATATTAATTAACAACAATAACCCCTTAGATTGGGAAAATATTAAACACATATTGAACACTAACTTTAACGTAAACGAAAGTTTTGAATACATTATTAATAAAATCAAAATATGAGAATTGAGATCTACCATTAATGATCTGTATGATTATCTCACAAGTCTACTAACAAAAATGAACCTAAAATCTCAAATGGAAGAAAATGATTGGTATACCTGTGAGTCAAATGAAAGTAATGTTCTTAAATTGTTTATTGGCAAGTTGCCAAACGAACAAAAATTAGTCCTTCAAGCCAGAAACCCAAATACCCTGCTTAAGGCTAAAGAAATGTTAATTGAGACCGATTATCTTCATAAAAATTACAACTTTAGGCAAAAAAGTGTTAATTATCAGTCCCAACCTTTTTCGTCAAATAATTCAGAGACCGTTGCAAAACCTTCTAGTGCTAAAAATCCAAATTTTGAACGAAACCACCAAAGTGTTCCTCAAATTAATCCTGGTTTCAATAAACCATTGGAAAGGAAAAACATGCAAAATAATAATACGTCTAATGTGACTAGACAAACAGCTAGAACTAGCGGAGGCTCTGACATGGAAGTCGACGCCATTTAAATTGAGGTGGCTTCGAATTTTCAGTCACCAGCGTCAGAGCTCTTCCCTATATAATTGTTAGAACACAATCGGTTCACATTAAGCTTCTTATAGACTCTGGCGCGGGAACTTCTATAATCCAAAAAAACCTTTTTCATCGCTCATTTGCCTCTAATTTACAGGAACCTATAACATTGAGAACATTAAATTTAAAATCAATAGCTTCTACAAAAATAACGATACCACTCTTTAAGGAATTTAATATGCCAAATGCAAAAATGGAAATGCTTGAAGCAGATTTGATGTCTGACTTTGACGGTATAATTGGCTGTAATATATTAAATTCTTTGAAAGCCGTTAGCCGACTTCAATAAACAACTACTAATTATATAGAACGCGACGTGTAAACTAAATTTCTCTGAGTCAAATAGCGAAATAAAAAATCTTTCGTATGACGGAGCTATGAATTTAAGTTCACAATTTATAGACATCGACTTTGTATAACCAAATATCGAAGACTTAACAAACAAACTTATAATTAATGACTTGAATTCGGAAGAATTACAAAAATTGACAACACATTTAAAGGGATTTAGTTCGGTGTTTTATA